>NW_019168270.1:10536410-10732873 GCF_002303985.1 Durio zibethinus
GGTTGCTTCCAAGGATTGCGAAGGGCCTTAAATTGAGATAGAGCTACCCATCCATATCTTTGGGCTTTAGTTGAAATTAGCATCCTAACCATTGGGCTTCACCATATTATCTAACAGGCCTTGCTTAGTCGCTTCCATCATTTAATTTATTACTTATTTATAGGATTAATATGTGATTTAATTCTTAAATTATATTATTTTTAATGATTCCATATTTATATAAAAAAAATTCAAACTAGATACTTGAACTTTTTTTTTTTTTTTCCTAACATTTTTCTTCACTCATTAATTCTATTTAATGATAAAAAATGTGACACAAAACAATTAATAATATCATCATATGTGTCATATTTTTATCAATCAATATTATTATGTCAGTATTTTAATTAACAGTGTTAATCAATAGTACAAAATATTTGATAAAAATAAAATTTAGATATCTAATCGTAAATGTTTTTATAAGTTAAAAGTAGTACAATTCAACAGCTAAATTACATATTAACTTTTATTTATTACAGATAGCATAATAGAGAATTACTATATATATATTTTTTGTGATAGTATTAAAATAAGTTTTAAAGTAAATTGTTGCTTGAGATTAATCCCATAGAAATCCGTGACAATTTCAAGATAACCCAAAAAAGTATAGAAAAGTGAAAATTTTATTCCTCACATGTTGTTTATAATTTGGTTTTAATCAAATAATCGATTAAATTTATTTAATTCGATTAATTAATCAACTATTAAATTAATTTTGATTGATTATTAAAAATAAATTTAAAAAAATTTTGTTAATGAATTCGGTTTGAAAATTAAATTAATGAAAATATAATAAAAATTATATATAACTAAAAATATATGAAATTACACGTTTCATTTCAAGTTATTAAAAGTTTTAATTTAATATTTTAGTATTTGAATAATTTTGTTGGATAATTTTTTAAATTTATTTTAAACATAAAAAATTAAAAATATAATTTAATTTAATATATTTTATTATTTGATTAATTCAAAAAATTAACTAAATTAATTGAATTAATTTTGATTGATTAATTTTAAAAATTAAAAAAATTAATTTAATTAATAAAAATAAAATAACATAATTTAATTAATTTAATATTAAATAATTCGCATTAACAATTATTCTTCTTAGCTGCAGTATCTTCTTGTTCCTTTCCCGAAGAAGGAAAATTAGGATGTCGTGCAAGGCACTTATAGATTGTAGGTTTAGTCGGTCCTGGTTGTTAAGGAACTAAGTGTTTGAACTAGAAACGTTAGATAGCACCAATTTGTTAAACAAGTTTAAATTTTATTGATTTTTTTTTTTTGTGTGTTACAAAAGTTTGAGAATAGAATTATAATTATAATCTTATAAATTCATTAGTGAAAATTTTAAAAATAAGAGTATCAGTAAAGATTTATTTTTTAAAATCATCGATAATAATTTAAATTTCATGTGCTTATTATTTTTATATAAAATTTATTATCTTTTTTTAATATATCTTAACATATATGTATTAATCATTTAATTCGACTGATAAGGATTTTAAATTTTAGTAACGATGGATGAGATAAATTTTTATTAATAAATGTGATTATTTTTTATTTATTTGATATATTATTTTGTTGAATTTCAAAAAGGGTTTTGAAATTCTAATTAATATCTATGGAGGGCACATGGATTAAAGTTTGGGGACAAAGGGACCAATAGTTGGATCCAACTCTTTGAAATCACCCTAAAAAAGATCTTTCAAGAAAGGTGAAGAGTGGGAAATCTTCACTCATTTTACAGTCAAAATCCCATATTTGGCAGTTTTATTTTCACAAATAAGCTAAAACCATCTTATTGAATCTTAATCAAAAATATATTTTGTATACAACATTTTGATATTATCAATGTAATTTTAATTTTGGTTCGATTATTTCATACATTTATTTTTAATAGATAATATTTAATAATTTTATAATTCTTTTAATTACTTTAAATTACTATTTTTTTATATATATATAAAAAAAGAATATGACCTCGTAAGCTAGTGTTTCATAGTCATAATCTTTGCTCGATAACCTAGATTTAAATAAATAAATAAATAAATTTTAAAATTTTCTTTGATCAATAATAATTTTGTATTTTTGTATGTTTGAGTATAAATTTTATTTTTATTTTTATTTTTACACAAATTAGCATTTATTAAATAATACTGATAAATATTCACAAATTTTGTTTATATTTAATTTTTTCTTTAAATTATTTTAAATACGTGTTTTTTTCACATGATATGATATATTTAGGATTTTATTTTTTAACCTTTAAATTATTTTAAAATTATTAATGGGTGTATTTTCTTTAGTTAATATCTTGCATAGTATGTTATTTTGTTCTATTACAAGTATTAATTATCATTTATAATATTCATCACCTCAATTTTTTTGTTCATTGAATTTGAATACTCTCTTAAGCTGAAGTATATCAAACATCCATCGACTTCAATTTTATTTTGTTTTATTTTTGGACGCAAGATTTTTTAATTTTAAACGCACAATATATAATATAAAAAATTAATAAAAATTAAAAAATTAAATTATCTAAAATTTGATTAAAATTATAAAAATTTGGGAAAAGTAAAAATATTTTGTATTATCCTATCATTCGATCTGTGATAAATAAATTTCTGTTATTTGAACTGTGTCCGTCTTATCTTTTATATATCAAACGAAAAATTTTATTTATATCATATGATTATTTATATATTTATATCATATAAAATATTAAAATTTATATATTTATATATTTTTTATATCATAATTTATATTATTATAAAAATATAAAATATAAAATTAATTTTATTATATTTACATATTATTATTTTTAAAATTTTAAATTATATTATTTTTTTATTTTTAATAATATCGTATTTATATCATATCAATTTTATATTTTCATATTTAAATCTATCCCCCAAAAAAAAAAAAGCTGCACAAGATCCCAAACGCCACCCCATGTCCACAAATACACGTGTCCACACAAATTAGCTAACGTGTCAAGCCAACAAAGCTAGTGCATTCTCTTTACAGTACTCTTAGAAACACCCAATTACTAACAAAACCGTACCTATTTCAAAGCTTGTCTTGCTCCAAGCTTGTCTTGCTCCTTGCCGTCTTCAACGTAAAAACTAACAACCGTTCTTTTTACTTTGCTTTTCTTAGAAGAAAAATCGATCCTTTCTCTCTCTATATACCAATCTTATATATATACACACACATTTGTTGATTCTTTAAATGGATTTTTTTTTTCTGTAAATTTTGATGCTGTGTAAAAGAACTTTGAAAGGAACTGGATTTATTTATTGGGAAAATGGAAAATATTTGCTTTTTATAGGTAAATATTTCTAGGTTTGCTTTTTTCTTGTGTTTTATTTTTTGGGTTCTCATTTTTTTAGTTGTTCTTTAGAGTTTTTTTTTGTGTTTTTTTTTCTTCTGTATTTGGTTGTTCCTGTTGAATTATCTTTGTTTGCTTTTTGTTTCTGTTTCTGTTTTATTTTTGGAACTGAATGATGAAAAAGGAGTTATCTTGGCAGTGGTTTCTTGGGTTTCATGTTTCTGTGATTCTTTTGGTGATTGTTGTAAGTTGAAATCAATCTATTGGATGGTTTCATGATGGCTTCTTGTTAATATTTATGCTTATGGGGTCTGAATTTGAGTTCTGGATTTGGATTTTTTTATTTTTGGACTATTTCTTTGTTAGTTTTTATGTGTTAGGGACAAAAGTATTGGATATTCATGATTGATATAAGTTCAAATTCAAAGCAATCTATAGGGATGGTTTCATGAAAGATTCTTGTTGTCTTCATGCTTATAGGAGCTAAAGCTGAGTCATTGATTTGGTTTTGCTGATTTTCAGATTCTGGGGTTGGGAATCTAGTTGGAAAATTTAGCTACTTGGGTAATTTGGGCTGTAGTTTGAGTCCTGCATTGGTCATTGGATTCTGGATTCAGTTGGTGTATGTAATTTGGAGAAGAAATTTGGGGTAGACTTTTTTTTTTTTTTCCTCTGCTTGGTTAATCTGTAGTTATGTCTAGTTTCGTTGGTGTCGTTGTCTCTGACCAATGGCTTCAAAGCCAATTCACACAAGTCGAGCTTCGCAGCCTTAAATCAAAAGTAAGCATACTTTGGTCCCTCCTAAACTTATTGCTACAACTATTGCATTATTATTCGATTTCATTGTTATTTTTTGTGAATGTAATTTGATAGAATTTGAACTGCCTGCTTTTTTATATGATTTCTAGTTTGTTTCAGTAAAGAACCAAAATCATAAAGTTACAGTTGGAGATTTGCTGCCCTTGAGGGTGAAATTGAAGGCTTTTAGTACTATGTTTACCGAGGACGAGATTAGTTAGAAATTGGGCGAATCCTATAGTGACATGAGCAATGAGATTGATTTTGAAACATTCCTCAGGGTGAGTCATTTATATACCAGCTTGTGGATGCTCTCAGTTGTATTCTATTTTACAATTATTAACCATGTAGTATTGTAACATATGAAAAAAAAAAAAAAAACGGGAATCATCACTTCAGTTAAACTTACATGGCGGTTTACATTCTATTATGTTGCATACAAGTGGTAATTATAGGCTTTAACTTCGGTTGAGACTTGAATTAGTTAAAGGGGGCAAACATTATGATTGGTTGCATGGAATGAGCAGGTGTATCTAAATTTGCAAAGTCAGGCTACAGGAAAATTGGGCGGTCCAAAGAATTTGTTATCGTTCCTAAAGGCCTCCACAACCACTCTTCTTCACACGAGCAGTGAATCAGAAAAAGCCTCTTATGTTACACATATAAACATTTATCTTGGGGATGATCCATTTTTAAAGCAGTTTCTTCCGCTGGATCAGGCTACGAATGATCTTGTCAATCTTGCAAAAGATGGAGTACTTTTATGGGGTGTTCTCCATTATGCATTTGCTTTTTCTTTTTCTTTTCTTTGTTTTTCTATAAAAGCTGGTACATAGAAGTGAAACTGATTCTTTTCTCTTGTATTTTTGCAGTAAGCTTATCAATGTTGCTGTGCCAGGAACAATATACGAACGAGCTATCAACACAAATAGGGTACTTAACCCATGGGAGAGGAATGAGAACCATACCCTTTGTCTCAACTCTGCAAAGGCTATTGGCTGCACTGTGGTAAACATTGGCACCCAGGACTTGGTTGAAGGGAGGGTTAATACAGCTAAACGGATTCCTATGTGAGTTAGAATGAAATATGCTGATAATCTTATGGTTTTCATCTTGATTATTTGTATTGCAGCCACATCTCTTACTTGGGTTGATCTCTCAAATCATAAAGGTAGGCATATAAATCCTCTGTATTATTTATATGCAATTTCTTGTATTGGCTTTAAACTTTCATGATGGACTGAGAAAAGTAGGATGTTAACTTAAGACAAGTTGTTTTCAGGTACCCTTTTTCTCATCCTTACCTCTGTGACGGACTGGCAGATCAACTGCTTAGCAGATCTAAACCTTAAGAAGAAGACACCATCAGCTTGTGGAATTGGTGGAGGATAGCAAATTCAGTAATATATCTCTTTATCATGTGATTGATGATGTTTAAACTAAGAATAATTCATGAAAAAAACAGGTTTTAGACAAATGCATTGATTTGTTTCCATTTGAATTATTGTAACTTGCATGATGTTGAGGAACTTGGGGGTTAGCTCCTGAGAAGGTTCTACTAAAATGGATGAATTTTCATTTAAATAAAGCAGGCTACGAGAAAACCGTTACAAATTTTTTGTCAGATGTGAAGGTATTTGACTATGTTAATACTAAATTTAGTGGCAAGGGTACAATAAACTAATAAAATGGACCGAGGTGGATGCTTATACATCTATTGGAAGCATTGCTTTATTTCGCTTGCATTCATTATTTGGTATGTTTTACTCATTTCCATACATGCAGGATGCAAAAGCTTATGCATACCTGCTTAATGTTCAGGCACCAGAGCACTGCAATCCATTGACCCTAGATACTAAGGATGCTGCCGAAAGGGCTAAACTGGTACTTGACCATGCAGAGAGAATGGGCTGCAAACGGTATTTGAGCCCTAAAGACATAGTTGAGGGCTCGACAAACCTGAATCTTGCATTTGTGCCTCAAATCTTTCATCAGAGGTGAGAAACCACAAATCTGGCAGTTGTAACACAGACATTTTCCTTTTAAATAACTTTTCGGTTTAGTAGCATTTGTCATAGAAAACTGTTGAAATATCAAATCTGGGGCTTACTCCACTCTAAGAGGTTTTAGGAACAGCCTGTGGTCTTGTGCCTTGTAAAACTGTTAAAATATGAAATTAGTAGGAGTCAAGGTGCATGGGTTTTTTCTCATGTACTTAAAATCATGAATGGCTTTGTTGTAATGCACATCTTTTGTTAGAAAGATTAGGAGATAGTGCTATGATTTGATGCTTACACAATTCGGCTGTGGTGTTTTCCAGATGGTTTGCTTACAAGGGTTTTCGCGAGCCGCCAGTCCATTATCATGTTGGTGTTTTAGGCTGTTTAGTTAGTAAAACAAAGTCTGCTCTTTGCTCTTTATATGTTGTCTCTAGTTTTGTTATTGGATAAGAAAAACATGTGTGCTGTTGCGGGAATGGCCTGAGCGTAGACAGCAAAAAGATTTCTTTTGCAGAAAGGATGACAGATGATATGCAAATCTCCAGAGAAGAGACATGTTTGCGACTGTAGATCAACAGTCTTGGGATTGGGAGTTATGTTAATAATGTCTTTGAGGATTTCAGAACTGGGTAAGTCTTCCGCTTCACCGATATAGTTAAAATGCTCAAGTTCCATGCATTATCTCTATCGTAGATTTTCAGCAAACATTACAAGCAACAGGTTAAACCACGAAAGTATCAGGTTAATTGCTTGTCCTTTCTCTTAGGATGCGGGCACGGATGCATTTTCAAGTACAAGCTGGCACGTTTTGCATATGTCTCAACATTTTCAACATCAGCTTGTTTCTGCCATATTAATTTATGATGATCTTTGAAGGCAGGCATCATAGTTTTGTAATTCCATGTAATTCCAATATTTCAACTATCAACATAGGGAGCTTGATTTTGATGCAGATGGATACTTTTAGAGGTGCTTGATAAGATTGCTCCTGGATCAGCTGTTGCAGTACCAGATGGACTTGAAGTTGGGGTGGTTTTTGTGGCAACAGGAAGCAAAGGGGGCTCAATAACATTTGCCTCATTCAGATAGTGATTTGGAGCTTTAGCTGGTGGCAAGTAATCATTTGTGATTAGTTTCCAAAGGCCGCCAGGCGGAACGGGGCTCATATAACCAGCTGTTTTGTTGCCTCTGTTTAAGCATCGGTTCCCTACAAAAAGATTATCAAATCAACACCAATACTATGAAAATTTTGTAGTTTCTGCATATGACAGTGCCAACATGCACTTACTCCGGTATCTATTAGATGTCTTTGGGAAGTCTGTAATGACACCATCAATACCAGCTAAAGTGTAGAAGGAATTGATCTCAACAGTTGCATCAGATAAGTAGTCCCATGCTTGAGATACGAACTCATTACTGAAGGTTTGAACATATACAGAGAGATTAGCATTATGTAGCCTCGGGACAACATCCGTAACACCAGTGAGGAATGCTGTATTTTCAGGAAAGACAGAGTCCTTGCTGATGACCACAGCGCTAGCAAATCTCTTAATGTCGTCAATTGCTGGACTGTCAGCACCACCAATATCTTCATCAACCTTGTAGACAAGTTTATAGTTGGTTTTAGTCTTGAACTTCATTAGAACAGAGCTATTACTGGACTGGATCATAACTGTCTGAGCTGTCTGTTCATCATAGTCAGCTTTTCTCAAAGCATCAAGTACTGCGTCAGTTACACCATATCCCTGCTCTGCAAGGTAAGGAGCATTCTGAAAGGAATAAACAAGTCAAAAATTTTCATAAATATTCCTGTTATGTTGTCAAGGAAGAAACCATTTGAAATACAAATATTACAACATTTATAGCTAGCTCACAATAGCGGCAGATCCAAGATTTTTTTTCTAGATGTGTCCACTTAACATATATATATAATTGTTGATGGATTTGCTAATTCTATCAACCAAAAAGGGCATCCAAGAAAAAATTTTGGAGGTGTACCGGGAAAGTTTTTCCTTCAAATTTTCTTTTTGAGGGTTACTACTTTTGAATGTGGATCCACCACTGGCTCACAAATGAGGCTTCTAAGCAAATTAGAGCTTCAGGGGAAGGTTTTTTTTTTTTTTTTTTTTAAATCAAAGAAAGAAAAGAAGATTGGAATTTACTCACAGAATGTCAAGAAAAATATGGACACATGTAGATACCCAAGAAGATTTTGCTAACCATATAGGGGAAATAATCATGAAGATTACACTTTTCGGTATCCATGATTTTCTTACATTACTTTGCAAGTAAGTTCAAACCGAATAGCTTAAATACAAGAAAGACATCCCACAAGAGACAAAACTTACATGAAGCTTTTTAAGTGAAATTTTTGAAATTTTTTCTCAAAAATGATTTAATAAATACTTTAATAAAAAAAAATCCAAACCAATAAATTGATAGAATTTAATATAAAAATCAATAGTACGTAAAAAAAATTATTAAAAATATTATTTATAATTCAAATTTGAACCACTCTTATTTAACAGTAAAAATTCTCAATATTTTTACTAAAAATGTCTATCTAAAAATATATCAAAATTTATTAAAATATTTTTTTAATTTTGCACACTTGATTTATGTAACAAAAATTTTTAATCTATTGGTTTTGATTTTCGATTTTATTTTTTATTTATTAGTTTCTAATTGAAAACTTCACAAACTTCACATAAGGAATTTCATCTATGTCTTTCTCTCCTACAAGATAGGTTTATCTAGATCTCAACATTTGGAAAACAAAGGAATGATCTTTAAATCTCAAGTGATATTCAGTTATGATGAGAGCATTAAAAGTTTTGAAAACCCTAGAATTAGCGAACTTTAGAGTGATTTAGGCAATGTATCTACAGATGTCAAGTTCATAATGGTGGCAGCTTCTTATGAAACTACATTTCTATGTTTCTTTGACCATTCAGTTCAATATATTCTACATGGCATAACCCACAGCTACCATAGTTATGATTAAGACTCAATCTGATATGTTTCTCGGAATAATTAGGATACCAAACAGTACCCACCAGCACAGCAGATAACCATAGCCACCATTCACAGTGCCTAACCTCTTAACATGCATCATTAGGTTCAATAATGTGAGTAGAAAATAAAAATTACGGCAGTAAACTCCAATGCAAGAAACTTGAAGAGGAAAAGTACAGAATGGCAAGAACTGACCTCTATGCTGATTAAGATACCATAAAGAGAGCTAGCATTCTTTGCCATGGCTAAAAAATCATATAAAGTTAAGAACTTCCCAGAATTTTTGAACTTCGGATTTCGAAACAATTGGTAAGCTGACTGTGGGCTTGATATTACAGCTACAATGAAAGTAATGATAGATTACAAAAAAATTAAAGCCAATTATATCTATTTAAGAAACAGCAAGATGGCTAAATCTCAGCAACTAAAACACAGACTTAGATGATAGGGCAAAGTAAATAAAACTGACATAGTATACACGGAAACATTATCTCCCAAAGCAAGGATTTTAGTCATGCTCCACGACCATGGTTATGAGTAACAATCTTTCAAGCACAGAAAAAATGAGGAGGAGCACTCACAAAGCATCAAAAATACCCACTCAACATAATGTACAAACTTCAATCTTTACTGAGTTAGACAACATTTATTTTCAACATGTTATGTTTCTAAAACTATTAGAGACTATAGATGACATCCCAACCATCCCAAAAGAAAAAATAAAACAAAGCAAAAGTTCAGTACGATAAAGAACAAGCAAAATGAGAACTAAATTCAACTTACGTGTCAAGCTTTGAATATCAATCCAGGACATGTTGAAGGTAAATATTCCACTGCCTTGCGTAATCTCTGGAATTGTTGTTATAAGATTGCTAAAACTTGATTGAGCAACTGTTGTGCTATCTATCAGATTTACAGAGCCCAAGCAAATAGGTGTTCCATCCTTTGTCATTTGAACAGGACAGTCAAGAACATCTACACCATCTTCAATTGCTTTTAAATATGCCAAGTCAGTACAACCAGGAAAGTCTCCACTTGCTCCATTTTTTGAGATGACCAAAAGGTTCACTGTAGCATGCCAACAAAATAAAATAGGTTATGATAAACCTTAAAACGATTGTTGGTGCCTTGAAACACATAATCTCATAACTGTTACCACTAACTCTCAACAAGAAAAATAAGATCTTTTGATCAGAAGCATTGTATAATGACAAACCTTGTTTTGAAGCATTTTTGCCTAGATGAGCAAAGCAATCTGCAATATGAAACAAAAGTTAGCATCTCATCGAAAATGTTTCTTATCCATTAGCAGCAAATGATAATGATATCTAGTAAAAATCAGACAACCTTTCTTTCAATAATCAGACTAAGTTATTGTGTAGGGCATGTCAGGCCACGACAGTAAAGAGAGACAGAAAAGGCAGACATAGTCTCACTTCACCTTCTTATTCATATGACACCACTACAGCAAGAGGCAACCAAGGTGAAAAAAAAAAAAAAAAACAAAGTGGAGGATTCTTAGGTGCACCCTATTGGTCATACAGCAGGATATATTCCCTAATTTGTGAAAACTACAAAAATTTGGAAGATATTCCCAAGATGGCAGCACAAGTCACTCAGACAAGCAAGGCTCCTTAGAAATAATGAGAATTTCACCATAATTTAAGGTAAAAAGTAAACAACATTTTATGAGATGCAAAAACAAATTGAAGAAATATACGAGAACTGACATTGCATATACAAACTGGTATATAACTTACCTATAGCTGCTGATGGAGATATTGGGAAGTCAGATATCACCCCATCAACAGAGAAGTTACCATTGTCAACAAACTGAAGATACTCAGCCACTGGATCGTAGGAGTAAATGAAGCTAAATGGAACATCATTATAAAACTCGGATGCAAAAACTTCTAGCCCTTCTTTGTGAGCATCCAAGACAACAGAGGTAGAAGATAGCAAATAAAGATTTGCATCTACAGGCCAGATATAAGACTTGGGTACAATGATTCCAGAGGCAAATGTCTTGATAAATGTGAGATTTTTTAAGAGAGAATCATAAGTCTGGTTGGTTGAAGGCTCCACCTCTTTCTGTCCTAGAAACCGGAAGACAAGCTTTGTTGTGCTTCTTCGGAAACGTGCTGCAATACTTTGCAAGAAAGCCATCTCCGGTGATGAGATATAGCCAACAGTTACATTCACATTTCTTGTTACAGAAAGTATAAAGTTTTTCATACTCAGGTTGTGTTGTGTATAGAATGCATCGTGCTGCAAAAATAGAAAACCATTCAATTAAATCCAAAAACAGGAAGATGAAGTTATACTAATTTAATACCGGGATAAGAAGAGACAAGAGTGAAAAAGTAAGACAAAGGAATTATTAAGCATTGATTAATCCTATACCTGAATATTCAACCAAAAACCAGGAGGTTGTAAATTTGTAGATATATCCTGAACAGTCATAATTGGATAACCATTGCCATCAAGCTTATTGGAACGAGAATAGACACCTTGAGTTACTGTCCAGATAACAAATTGCACATTAGAATGTGATACATCAATCAGATAGCAGAAAGCACGAAGAATTTACTACTAGAGCATTTCAAAGCAAGTCAAGAAACAAACTTACTGAAAAAAACATGCTGAATCTCAACAGGTAATAATCTTGACATGACTGCTAGCACAAGCATATCAGAATTCAGAATTAATTACCTAATTAATTGCAAAATTGCTTGAACTGGGTTTTTAATGGTCAGTGTTTGATGATTCAAAACTAAAACTTATTTTGACAACCATTAGATGAACTTGGCACTCACAAGTTCATTAACTATCCATCAAGCAAAGTTTGTGAAGATAATGATAATAATGAGAATGGCGACAAACACAAAACTAATGAATGATATCGAGAACATTGATGATGACAGGAAAAAAAAAAGAAAACACAAAGAGGATAAATTGTGAGCTGAACTTACAATAAACATTTCCTAGATCCTTGAGAGTGTAATCAACAGAAAACCATCCCTTGGTAGAGACCCCATTAACAAGGTAAGCCTTCTGCCCACCCTTGTCAAAATCTGCAATGTCAGAATTATTATCTAGCCTAAGATCAGGAAAGCAAATCCCAGCTGCATCTTTTGTTAATTGCACATCACACCACAAGATCGCATCAGGTGGACTAGTTAATAAAGCGAATCTATAAGCTTCAAGACTAGAGTCTGGAAACACTCCGGAAAATCCACCACGTGCGATGACAAAGGGTGCATTCCCTGCAAAAGGAATCAAATAGTTTAAGCTTATTGAACAATAGAAAATTAAAAAGAAAAAATAACTTTATAAAATCTTTGTCTGATATGAATGCTAATGTTAAATGCTTTTATGCATCTATAGACTGAAATGTTGTAGCTAACCACGCTGACAGGTGAGGATATCAAAATTTTAACCCGCCCTGAAGAACGTCTACTTCTCATATTGTAAAATGTTGGAACATATCGTATTTGCTCTTCATCAATGTTCTTCATAACCAAACAAATTTCAGCAAATTTTTTAGTTAATTATGCTATTCAAGCTGTTTGGTAGAGAAAAAAAAAAAAAGGGAAACTGTTAATAAAGAACAAAAACCCATTATAGTTTGAGAACGAAGACTCAAAATAGAAAGCAAAAATATTCAAATAAGTAAATCACGAAAGACTTGAAGCCGCATTTTCCATCAATTTGTTTCACTTTCTCATAAAAAAAAAAGAAAATTTTTAACTACTGAATAGATGAAATAAATAGAAAATTTTTAAAAAGAAAAGGGAAAGATTTCCACTTTGAGTAAGTTGGAAATCATTAAAACACGCGTTTTTTTATCGTTTCTTCAACCTTTTATCGGAATGAAAGAGCAATTAGACAAAATTTTCTTTCTTTAAGGAAACAGGAGAAAATCTGAAAAGCTTTGTCTTTCCTCCGCTTTCTTTGCAAACAAACCGAAAATATTAAATATTTAAGAAAAAAAAAGTGAAGCTCAAACTAGCATAGTTTGAACAATCTTCTCACCATTTCCTTTTCCTGGAAACCAAAGATAAACTAACTAAAATTCAAACAGCTCAAGCAGCTCGAAGTAAGCTTAGATTAAGCAATTTACTCATCATTTCCTTCACTTTCGAGGAAACCAAACAAAAACAAGCTTACAATTAAGTGAAACACAGGAAAAATCGAACATGTTTCCAGCTCAACAAACTATTTTCTCAACATTTCCTCCTCTTTCTCAGCAACCAAACAGAAAACTAACTAAAAAAAAGAAGAAGAAGAAACTATAACCAAAAGAAAATAAATTTCTCTCATCAATTAATTAATTTAGAAAAAAAAAAACAAAGAAAGAATCTACATAAAAGAAACCCACCGCTTAGAGTCTGCCAACGAGAACGAGTAGATCCCTGAGCATAAACCAAAGCTACTGAAGCTAGCAAAGCTAGAACTACCAAAATGGCAAGCGAAATGCCACGTAAGCTTCCCATTGCCGGAAAAATCTCCTCCGCTGACAACCGAGCTCAGCTCCGCCACTGATCGCCGCCGCCTGTTTGTTCCTGTCCTTCGTAAACCGTACAAGTTAGAGAGAGAACAGAGGAAAACACTGAACTTTTAGCTGGCTTTGTTTTTGCTGGTTTCAGATATTTATGTTATTAAAATTTAATTAATTATTATTTTTATCCAATTAAATGAGTTTCTCTCGACCGAATTATACGTTGTCCTCAGCTCGGCTCCAGCCGGTCTGAGGAAGGTTCTTGGCTTAGAGGTTTTCGTTCTAAGCTGTGGGACAATGATTGAGTGTGACCGCCTCCACATTATTATCATGATCCCTAAAATTCTAAACTTGAGGTTTTCTTTGTTTTTACTTTATTTATATATTTAAAGGTGAATTTGTATTTAGGAAAGTAAAAAGAAATTTATTACAAGAATAAATTTAAAATTACATGTAATCTTTTATGGTTCCTCTGTATTTCTTTGGTAATTAGATGTGTCGTAATGATTTTGTGTCCGTCCGACGAATTTAGAAACGAAATAAAAATAACGAAAAATGGAGTTACCACCAAAATTTTTTGGTTAGGTGTGATTAGTCACCTATTAAAATATATTATTTTAATAAAATCTTAAAATTTATTAAAAAGATAATTTCATGGTCTGTGAAACAGTCTGAGTTCGAAAATTGGTTACGAATGGAGAAGGATTAGCACCCCACGACGCCCGTTTAAAAATGGTATCATTTAACAACGTGTTATCTTTTGATTTTAATTAAAAATAGTCTCATTCTCAATGTTTGAAAAAATAATTTTCTTGATTTTTTTATTTATTGAAAATTGGTTTGTTTTGTTTTATTTTTAAAAAATTATTATTCAAATTTTATTCGAGAAAAACAAATTAAAATTTTTTTATTGAAATAATTCTTAAAATGTTTCAGTACGTTGGTAACATTAAAAGAATTTTTTCTCACTTAGAGATTTCTTAGGCATCGCTTCTCGAAATACCTTATAATCTTATCTTAGGAGGTCCGAATTTATTTTTCGTAAAAATTATGTCATGTATGCAATGCAGAATATTACCATGTTGATGCACATATTTTATTCTCTTTTTTTTATAAAAAATTTATTAATTATTTAATTAAATTATTATTATTCTTTTTTTTTTAAGAAAAGGAGAACTTTTGTTATATTGAAGATTTTATATAAATATTCTAATACAATGGTAATATTTAAAAAAAAAATCCTCTCACCTAGGGATTTCTTAAAGCATCTCTACTCGGAATACTTTTAGAATCCTGTCATCGGATAAAATTCCCTTTTTGTCTCATTTTTTATTACTTATTCTTAATTTAGTAATTAGTTTTTATTTATTATTATTTTATAATAAAAAAGGAAAATTTTTATTTTATTAAAAATTTTTTATAAATACTCCAATACGCTGGTAGTACTTAAAAAAATCTTTTCACTTAAAGATTTCGTAGGTATCATTACTCGAAATACCTTTGAATCTCATTGTAGGATAAAAATTTCTTTTTCTTACATTTTTTATTAGTTTTGTATTATTATTATTAAATGTATTTTTGTTTTATTTTGTTTTTAAAATTTATTTTTTAAAAAAATTAACAAAATTATAAAAATTTTAATTACAATTTCATCATTTAATCTAACAAATATGAATATTTTAATATGTATAAATTTTAATAAAATAATATATAAAAAATAAGAAAAAAAATTTTTTAATTTTTTTTTACTTGAATCGAACCTGTCAACAGTCCGATCAACGCGCGATTCGGTCCGACAGTTCGGGTGCGATTTGGCTCGGTCTGGTTGGTTCAACGGTTGGGTACCGACTTGATTCTATCTGGGCAATTCAATTCTGGTTCAGTCGGACCGGTCAGAGGCTGACGAAAGAAGTTGGTAGCGGGTCGGGTGCACGGACCTCGGGTCAGGTCACGGGTTGAAGCGCGGATCCTTAGGGTTCAAAACAACGTCGTTTTGGCCTTTAGGCCTCTATATATAACTGAATATTTTTTTTGTTCATTCTTTTTCTGTTTTAAAAAAAAAAAAAGAGGAGAGCTCTGGGGAGAGTTTCAGAGCTTCCTCGCCATCAGGTAGCTTGACCGTTGCGTCAGTTGCCATCGGGTCACCAGCGATGGTCGTTGTCGGTGATCGTCGATGTTGAAAAATTGTTGAAATTCCTCTAAATACTTCTCTCGACCTCCTGAGTTCAGATCCACTGTCCTTTTTAGGAGAAAAAGCTCTGATCGACGTAGATCGAGATTTAAAGTTTTCTAAGTTTTCTGTTTTTTTTTTTTTTTCAAAACCCGCACTGGTCGTTCTCTTTTTTTATTGCAAGAAAGCTTTAGACGTGGGGTTCCTCATCAAACGGTGAGGACTATGTTTTTTTTTTTACAGGGTTCCCTTCCTTCTTCTTGTTTCCTCTCTTTCTTTTTCTTGTTTGGTCAGAAGCTCTATTTATAGAGCTCCAGTAGTGAATGGCATAAGGCTCGACATGGGATGCAAGCATGAGCCCCATGCTGCCTTTATTTGTTTCTATTTTATTTGACAGTGAGGGTAATGGATAAGGTGTGGATAGTAGGGTAAGGGGGAATGGGTGGTAGGATACCCCGGCACCATTACCATCCCCTATTTTTTTTTGTTCTATTTTTTTGGGGTATCTTATATTTTGGTTTTTTTTGTATTTTATATTTAATAATATTATTTTTTTTGTCGAACAAATTTGATGTCCACAGCTGTCTTTTTTTGTATATTGTTGAGAATAAGAAATAGGGCAAAGACAAAGACAATAATTTTATCCGAAATCCAAAAAGATATTTTTTTCTTTTCTTTTTCTCTTCTTTTTTTTTAACATAAACTACTCAGAAAGTTTTTCTCATTAAATCGAAAATGCTTCTCTCATTTGAGGCTCGACAACTTTTAAAAATTTAAAATCTGAAAAAGACTCCTCTCAGCAGAGGCTCAACAATTTTAAAAATCTTATCTTAAAAAACTTCTCTCAGCAGAGGCTCAACAACTTTAAAAAATTCTCACATTGAAAAAGGTTCATCTCAGTAGGCGCTCAACGACTTTAAAAATTCTCTTGAAAAAGCTCATCTCAACAAAATCTCAACAACTTTAAAATCCATCTTAAAAAAGCTCATCTCAGTAGAGGGTCAACAACTTTAGAATCTCATTTGAAAAAGCTCCTCTCAGCAGATGCTCAATAACTTTAAAATCTCATCTGGAAAAGCTTTTCTCAACAGAGGCTCAATAACTTTAAAATTTCATTTGAAAAGCTTCGCTCAGCAGAGGCTCAACAACTTTAAAATTTCATCTTAAAAAGCTCCTCTCAGTAGAGGTTCAACAACTTTAAAATCTTATTTGAAAAGCTCTTTTCAGCAGAGGCTCAACAACTTTAAAAATCCATCTTCAAAAGCTCCTTTCAGCAGAGGCTCAACAACTTTAAAAATCCATCATGAAAAGCTCCTTTCAGCAGAGGCTTAACAACTTTAAAATTTAAAATATGAAATAGGTTCATCTTAGCAGAGGCTCAACAACTTTAAAATTTCATCTTGAAAAAGCTTCTCTCAGCAGAGACTCAATAACTTTAAAAATCTCATCTTGAAAAAGCTCCTCTCAACAGAGGCTTAACAACTTTAAAAATCTATCTGTTCTTCAAATTGAGTTCTCATTTTTGAACAAGTAAATTTTTTTCTTTTGAAATCTTTTATTTGATTAGGACATGGAAAGTCTCTGTCCTCATTATTCATAGATACATGTACTGAGTGCTCTAAATGCAATGCATGTAATACAATCAAAATTATTCATTGTGATAAAAAGTTTTTCAAAATCTCTCATTTTTTGCTTCTTTTATCAAAATTTTTAATAATTGCCATATGATCAATCTGTTCTTAACATCTAACTATTGAATTCTTTCCTACCAAAACTTTTTTTCAAAAGTCTACAACATCAATGACTTGTCATGCTTTTTTCTTTCTTTTTCATTTACCTTTGTCAACTTTTAAAAAATAATGCTAAGATCTTTCATGTTTATTTTTCTTTTCATTATTTTAAGTCCAAGACCAATAAAATGCAATCACACATTTCTCCTATTCGTATGGTGGATAAAAAATAAGAATAAAGAAATGGATAGGTGTTATTTCCAAAAGAAATATAGTATATTTTATTAGACTGATAACAAGTGCATGATAAATATTTGAGCTGAAACAAAGGTACCTAAATAATGATCATAAGATAATCATGTATAAAATATTTCCAGATTCTTTTTCTAAAACTAAATTAGATGATTTCCTTGATTCTTCAGAGTTTATCAAACTACACTTACCTCTGTATTATAGAATGATGCTTCTTCTTCGCATCCAAGCTATTTTTTTCAGGTTTTCAACTTAGATAAGTCATTATTTTTTATTTTTTACTTTTTTTTTTCTCTTTTTTCTTTCAAGCAAAATATTTCTTCACAGATCTGAGTTTATCAGAGTAGGTAAATCACTTTCGTTTATCTCTGTCAAAATCAATGTCCCGTAAGAAAAGGTTTTTTTCATCATATACGGGCCTTTTTAATTTGGTGTCTATTTTTTTTAATTATCATATTAATTTGAAAGGATCTTTTTCAGTACTAAATCTCATTCTCTAAAGTAATAAGGATGGATTTTCTTATCATGTGCTCTCATCATCCTCTTTTGATATAATTGATCATGACAAAGTGCTGTAAGTCTTTTCTTTTCAATGAAGTTTAATTGCTTGTAGTAATTTAAACCCATTCTACTTCCTCTAATTTTACCTCCATAAGGACTCTCAGCGAAAGAATTTTCACTTCGACCAGTAGCAAAGTTTCCATTCCATATACCAAAGAGAATGAAGTGACCCCAGTAGATATTCAGACTGATGTTCTATAAGCATGCAAAGCAAAATATAGCTTCTCATGCTAATCTTTATAAGTATCAATCATTTTTTTCAAGATTCTTTTGATATTGTTGTTTGCAGCCTCTACTGCCCTATTCATCTTTAGATGATATAGTGTCGAATTACAGTGACAAATCTTAAACTGAGTGTAAACTTTATTTATTATTTTATTGTTTAAATTTTTAGCATTATAAAAAATAATTGTCTCTGAAAGCCTATATCTGTATATTATCTCTTTTTTATGAAATTTACACACCACAGATCGAGTCATACTAGCATATGATGCGACTTTTACCAATTTTATGAAGTAATCAATCATCACAAAAATGAATCTATGTTTATTTGAAGCTTTTGGAGTGATGTGACCGATGACTTCCATACCCTACATAAAGAATGGCCATGAAAGAGCCAAAACATGCAATGTTGTTGGAGGAGTATGAATCTTATCAGCATAGATCTGACACTTATGGTATTTTTTAGCATAATCAGTATAGTCACTCTCCATTATTAACCAATAGTATCCAACCCTCATAATTTATCTAGCCACTATATGATCATTTGCATGTGCCTCATAAACTTCATCATGCACTTCTTCAATAATCCTCTTCGTTTCAGTTGCATTTACACACCTTAAGAGTATTTGATCTCGACCTCTTTTATAGAGGATGTCTTTATTAAGAAAGAAACTCATAACCAACCTTTAAATAGTTCTCTTATCATTTTATGTTACATGTTCTGGGTATTGCTGGCTTTTAATGTATTACATGATATCATGATATCATGGCTTTCCATCAACTTCTTTTCAATACCTGAACAATATACTGGTTCATCTTTTACATCCAGCTTGATAAGTTATATTTCAGCATTTACATTTATTTTAATCATTACAGCTAGAGTAGCCAGTGCATCAGCAATTTGGTTTTCCTTTCTAGGCAAATGCTCAAATTGAACTTCTTTGAATTGTTTTACCAATTGAGAGATGTACTTATGGTATCGTATTAACTTAAAATCTATGGTTTCCCATTCTCTTCACAATTGATAGATGACTAGAGCTGAATCTCTAAACACATCTAATACTTTGATTTTCTTTTCAATTGCTGTTTGTAGATCCATAACATAAGCCTCATACTCAGCCACATTATTTGTGCAATTAAGATTTAACCTGACTGTAATGGGATAATAGTTCCTATCAAGAGATATTGAAATTACCTCAATACCATGACCCAAAGCATTAGTAGCTCTATTAAAATACATCTTCTAAGACTCTTCAACAGGTTCATTTTTTTCAATGCCATCATATCTTCATCAGGAAACTCCAGGTTCATTGGTTCATAATTTTTGGTAGCACGATCGACTAGAAACTTGGCTATTGCAGTTCCTTTAATAGCCTTTTGAGTCACATAAATAATATCATATTTTGAAAGCATAACTTGCCATCGCGCTATCTTTTATGTCAATGAAGGCTTTTCAAAGATATACTTAATAGGATCTAGCTTTGCTATAAGTCAAGTAGTGTGATAAAGCATGTATTGTCTAAGTCTTCAAGTTATTCAGGCTAATGCATAGCATATCTTCTCTAATGGTAAATACTTAGACTCATAATCAGTGAATTTTTTGTTCAAGTAGTATATTGATCATTTTTTCCTGTTAGTTTTATCTTTTTACCTCGATACACATCTCATGAAATTTTCATGTACTGTTAAATATAAGATCAAAGACTTTCTTGGAACAGGTGGTACCAATATAGGTGGATTTGATAATTATTCTTTGATTTTATCAAAAGTTTCTTGGCATTCATCATTTCATTCTCCGGGATTATATTTTTTAAAAAACTTAAAAATAAGATCGCATTTGTAAGTAAGTTGAAAGATGAAACGAGCAATATAGTTCAGTCTCTCTAGGAAACCTCACATTTCTTTTAGGATACAAGGAAGAGATAAGTTCTGGATGACTTGTACCTTATCCGAGTCTACTTCGATTCCTCTTTCACTGACTACAAAGCCTAATAGTTTTTTTTGATTTGGTATCAAATATACGTTTAGCAGGATTCAACTTCAGCTAAAATCTTCTCAACTTGTCAAATAATTTTTTTAGATTGACTACATGATCTTCTCTTTCATGAGATTTCGTAATCATAATATTCATATATACCTATATTTCTTTATGCATCATGTCATGAAAGAGAGTCATCATTACTCTTTGATAAGTGACACCAGTATTTTTTAACCCAAAAGGTATGATTTTGTAATAGAATATCCCTCACATGGTCACAAATATAGTTTTTTCCATATCATCTTGAGCCATCTTGAGCCATCTTGATCTAATTATAGCCTGAGAAGCCATCCATAAAATAAATGTGGAATGCCTAGCAGTATTATCCATTAAAGTATAGATGTAAGGTAGATGAAAGTTATCCTTAGGGCTTGTCCTATTCAGATCTCGATAATCAATATACATTCTCACTTTTTCATCTTTCTTAAAAATTGGCACTATGTTGGCTACCCATTCAGGATATATTACCACCTCTAAAAATTCAGCATCAAATTGCTTTTTCATTTTCTCTTTAATTTTTAGCAGCATCTTTGGTTTCATGCACCTTAACTTTTACTGCATCGATTTACATCTTGATTTTAAAGGTAACTTGTACTTTACAATATCAGTGCTGAGTCCTGACATATCCCAATAAGTCCACGTGAACACATCTTCATATTCTCGAAGTAACTTTTTTAGCTTCTATCTTTCAGCTGGTAAAAGAGATATACCAATTTTAACCTCTTTTCTGTTTTTACCATCTCTTAAATTCACTAATTCGATAATTTTTTGGTGGGATTCAATTGGCTTATCTTCATGTTCTATTAATTTTAACAAATCAAGAGGTAGTGTGTAGTTATCTAAATCTTTCTCATTATCAAGTTCATCAACACGAATTAAGTTTTTGAAATCAAATCTGAGATTATTGCCATGATTATCTTTGTGTTCATTGTTTGGGACCCTGCAAAGATAAGATGAAGAGAATATTAGTACACAAAAATAGAATGACAAGAAAATGATGAAAAGAGAAGAATGAAAAGTAAAATAAAGATAAAAATAAAGAAAAAATACGGATGCATTTTCTAAGTCTTTTATTAAAATGACAAACATAAACACACCATAAAAGATCTCTTAATACTCGTAGAAAGTAATTAGGGATTTAAAGTTTCACAGTACATTACTTTTTTAAAGTTTTAAAGACAACAGACAACTATATAACTTTTCAATTATCCAGCTTAAAATCTAGAAGATAAGGGTACACGAATAGCTTTTCACTTCGACTTTTCTTTTTTTCATCATCCTTTATTTAAATGGCCAGCTCTAAAAATTCTTCTATGAATCTTGCACTTAGGACTCTCGATAAATCTGGATAAATATATCCTTCTGAGTGAAAAGAATTATAGAGGTATGGAATAACCATAGGCTTTGACTCTGACTCATATCTTCCAAGATTAACTATCCTCTTATCTCTTCTCTTATTCACTATTCTTATTCTGTCCCCTCTTGTTGGCTTATATCCCAAGCCAAATCTGTATTTTTTTTTTATATATGATTAATGGCTTTGTGATTCCTTACAAGTTTTTCCCAAGTCTGGCTTCAAGTCACCATCACATCTTGGTATGCTATTTGACTACCATTTTAGTTATCGTAGACAAGTATGATGAATACAATTTAGATCTTTCAGCTATATATATTATATTGGTAATCTTAAAAGATCTATAAGAGCATTCTAGAAGTTTATCTGTTGATTCCACATAAGAAGTATTTATCAATTGAGTTACCAATAAATCTTTTTTTCTTACCACACATGTTAGCTTCCCTTCAACAATGAATTTGACTTTCTGATGTAATGAGAATGGAATAGCACCTGCTATATGGATCCACGACCTACATAATAAATAACTGTATGAAAGAGAGATGTCCATGACTTAAAATTTCACGTTAAAAGTGCATAAGCCAATCTGTAATAGTATTTTTATGTCTTTCAGTACCTCTCTTTGGGTTCCATCAAAAGCTCTCACTATCATATGATTAGGTTTCATATAAGATCCATCAATAAGATAACATTGATAGATGAGCCATTATCAATCAAAACTTTAACCATTATATGACATTTACATTTCACAGTAATATGAAGAGCCTTGGTACTTTCTTGACTTTCAAGAAAAATCTCTTCATCACTAAAAGAGATATAATTTGAAATTATCATATTGCTAACAAGTTGTCCCACATATTCAACAGAAGCATTGTAAGATACATATGCTTGATTTAGCACTTTTAGCAAAGCATTACGGTGTGACTCTATACTAAACAATAATGATAGTAAAATTCTAACTGACATCTTGTTAAGCTATTCTACCATGCTATACTCGCTATGTTTTATTAACTTTAAAAATTTACATGTTTCACTTTCAGAGATTGGCTTTTAAGATTCTTTTTTTGGGGCTACATCAAGATCACTCTGACTTTTTTTCTTTTCTTACCTTGGCTTTATCTTTTTTAGCTTTTTCTAGAGCCTCTGGGGTATAACACCTCCCATTTCGAGTCATGCCTCCTACATCTATTATGTTTACAGTATCTGGATTGACTACGATATCACAATCATATTTTCACGATATTACTTTATCATTCTGATATAAAAAAGGACCAGAAACTTTAATTGTTACCATGATCAAGAGACTGGCTTTTTTAGCTTCAATGTTGGCTTCTCATCATAATAGATAGTTATCGATCTATGCACAAACTTATTCTTTAAATTAATGGTAGACATTTCAGCTTTCATCAACTCTTTTCTTTCTTAGTAAAACTTTATTCAATCTATATCCATCAACTTTTACACCTTTTGACAAAATTGGTGATAATTCTTGATAAAATACCCTAGAATACCTCTGTGATAATTGTAGCTTTCAGTTAAGTTAATCACTTTAGAGTAATTTTGAGGTTCTATTGGCTTCAACATGTCAACTTTGACCAAGACTTTGAACACCTTAGCCATCAGAGTTTTAACTTATTTATTTTTTTCCTTCACATGACTTCTTTGCCCATCAATTAAGGTATTTATTAATGGTCTGGTATGATTTGGTAGAGGGTTTTCATTAACATTTGGAGTCCCTTGTTGGTTGGTATCAAAGTTTAATACCCTTTCATTGATTAACCATTGCATTTTATGCTTCAAAGCAGTATAATTCTTAGTGGAATGACCTGGATTCTCATAGTGATAATCACAATATGCATTGGGGTCATACCATTTGAAAAATAAAGGTTTCAAGGGTTCAACGATAACAAGAACAAACAGATATTTCTCAACAAGTCGAGGATACAAATCTATGTATGTTATGGGAATGAGATCGAAAGTGATTTTTTCTTGGGTATTTCTCAGGGCTCTTAAATCACTATTAAGACTAGGTCTCCATTCTGATCTGGTAGGTGCAGCAGGATGGTTGTAGGTAGGTGTCCGAAAGGTTGGTTGAAAACGAGGTAGATAAGCTGGTTATGATAATGATTAGTATGGTTGATATGGATGAGGGATGGATGTAACATGATTTACGAAAGGGTAATGGGTCTAGTAGACTGGTACAAAATAAGGTGTGAAACTTTTGAACTATTGCTCCATATAATTCATTGTTTGAGCTTCATTCTCTTTCTTTTTAGGAGCTCTGCCTTTTTTACTCCACTTATCTTTCCTACTTCGAGCTTAACATTCTTTATGGTATTTTTAATGATTTTACCTGATGTCACCATATCTGTAAAGTTTTTGGTTGCATTGCCTATTAATCTCTCATAGTATGGTACTTTCAGGGTGTTCACAAATAAAATAGTTATTTTTTTCTCAGTGAGGAGAAGTTGAACTTGTGCAGCTATATCTCTTCATCTTTGTGCATATTCTTTGAAGCTCTCAATTTTTTTTTCACACCTTGTAAAGATAGACGATCTGAAGCCAAATCTCTAACATGTTGATATTATGCAAGAAATACCCTTATGAGCTCTCGCCAGAAATGAATACGAGTCATGTCTAGTTAGATATACCATTTAACTATAGATCTTGTAAGGTTATCTTGAAATATATGCATCAATAACTTCTCATCATGAGTATATGCTACCATCTTACGATAATACATAGTGATATGAGTCATTGAATATTTCGTGTCATCATATTTTTCAAATTCAAGAACCTTAAATTTTGATGAAATGACCACATCTATGACTAAACAAAGGTCAACTGTATCGTAAAGCCATAAAAATTCATTCCCTCTACAGTCCTAAGCCTTTCTTTCAATAACTTCATATTCTCTTAGGCACTGATATCTTTTACTTTTTCAGATATATTTATCCCTAGCTTTTCTCTCTTTTTGGGATCATCTAAATCAGGAACTAAGATCGACTCAGGTGATTTTTTCATCATGACAGGATTAATAAAATTTTAAAATTATCTTAAAACATGTGTGGATGTCATTCTTGGATAAAGATTGGGATATCTACCGAGAGTAGAAATTGATACTCTAGTTCCTTGAGAGGTTGAGTCGATCATGGCTCAAACCCTAGAGGATAAACAGGATCTATCATATCTGACGATTACTCTTAAAAGCTAAGATTTTCTTCCACTGCTTTTCTCTTATCAAATTTTTTGAGCATATCCATTATTGTACTAAGATCTTCTCTTAGTTCTTTTTAAACTTTTTCTATTCTCTCAAATCGACTAACATGTTCTTGCTTCATGATTCTTGTCTGAGTCCTGGTTTTGTATGAATGATGATAGGTTACGTCAAAATTTTTGATAGGTAAGCTATTCTTGAACCTTTATAACCACAAAGTTTTTTTTAATTTAAAAAAAAAAATTAGAATGCTATATGTTAAAATTTTTATTTTTTACTTATTTTATAAAAAATGATGTACATGAGACATGAATGCAAGTGAGAGATATTTACTTTTGGATAAATTTCAACATTAAAAATTTTTATTGATTTCATACAACTTTTATTACATGAGATTTACCATTTTAGAGTCATATCCATAGAAGCATTTGACTTGTTCATAATGGTCTTTTGCCTCATCTAAAAAGTTCACTAGGCGTTGTCCACATTCTGCTATAGGATTGACATCTCTTTTTAATGCTTCTACCTTTTCAACCATCTCTCATGCTTTTTTTATTACCTTGCAAACTTGATTAGTCAAGTGTTTTATATATTATTACCTCCCTAAGCTTTCTACTTTCATCTCATGTGAGCATCCCTTTTTGAATCACATGTGAAAATTCAATCTTTTTTTCTTCTATGCCACTTATATATTATTGCTGAAATATGACTCTTATGGTCTTGTAGTTATATCTCTAACCTTTGGATCACCTGGTGAAGTGATTTTTTTTTATTCAATACTTTAAAGTGCTTTCTTCTCTTTTTTACGAGCATGACTTTCAATCTTTCCTTTTCGTTTTAGCATTCTACCAATCTTGCTGAGGTTATAGAGTATAATCCCTTCTAATTTTGATATTCTTGAAAAATTTCGGTGGTCTCCTCTTGTTTTTCTTAAGCTTTACCCTCTCATTGGTTCATTTCCTCTCGAAGCTCATCCATTTCACGTTGTTGACTATGGTAAGACTTGGTGACTTTTTCAGTTTTGAATTGGACTCGTAACCTTTTGTTTTCCTGATGTAGATCTTTCAAATCATTATTAACCAGATCTCATTTTTTTATGACTTTTTCTAATCTGGTTTCTTGTATCTCTGCTTCATATTTTAATTACTTTACTTTCTCATGGAGTCTCAAATTTTTTCTTTTTATTTTTTTTTAGTTTTTAATTCTTTCTTGACAAGCTCAACTTTTGATAATTGTACCTCTTTTAAAAAATTAACCAATTGATATGAGCTGTCATCAAGAAGGAGTATTATGTCTCTAAGCCACTTTACTTTCCAAATCGATAATCAAAAGTGACTTTATCGATAAGAGGCCCCAATCTCATTTTTCGTATTTTTTTTCATACTTAAATCAATTGCTCTGAGGTTCTTGATGGATTCGATTTTCCATAAATGAATTTTACTTGGACCATGCCATAAGTAGTAAGAACAAACTACTTTACATAAAATTACCTAAGCACCATTAATGGAGCATAACTTATAACACCCCATAACCCTAATAACGGTATCCATGGCTCATTTCCTCCATGATACAACAAGGGCACACGAGACATCCGAGGTGCCATCCATTCGATTTTATCCCCAATAAGCCTTCGTAAGAAAAAGACACACTCTTCTTTAGTCTTCAATGTCGGCCATTGACTTTTACAAAACTTTTCGATTGGTGTCTTATTTCAAAAATATGGTTTCAAAAATGCACTCTTCCCACACTTGAAATGACTTCTAACCCATACATATAATTGAGATGCATATCCTATGAATCATCTTTTTTCATTTCGTCGATAAAAATTCAATGACCTGATGATTTCAGTTAGAACTACTAGAGCGAAATTAATTGTTTGGGTTTTAATTTGCTCAAAAAAGTCTACTACAGTTATCTCAATGTAACCCAAAGTTTTCAGATAAATTATCATGTCATACAATGCTAGAACAAACACAATCATACCTTGATCATCATTTAAATGCTCCTGAATGAAGTTTTAAAGAAAGTCCCAATAGACGTCGAGATGTTCACCTTTAGGCTTCACAAAAGAATCAATGGTTTCTATTTTGACCCTCATAAGCTTGGCTAACTTTTTACGATAACCTGATTTTAACTTTAGGGTAAATACTTTATCTGGACATAATAGTTCTATCTCGAGTAAAATCGAATACTCATCGATAGTTGGCATCAAATCTTTCTGATTAAAAGTGAAGCATCTATAGGATGGATCCCAAAACTATATAGCTCTTTTGACCAGCTGTTCATCAATCATTACTGAAATGAGGGATGTAATTTATCCATACTTTTTACAAAAGCTTTTTTTTTCTTTATTTAATTGACCCCAGATAGTGGCTAAGTCTTCTAAATCATTTTGTGTAAGATCTAAATGTATTTTTTTGGGTAATTCAGACATATAACCGGTAGGCAAACAATCTTCACTCTTTTGTTGGGCTTTTTTTTACCAAACATGTACTTCATTATATGACTCACATGAGACACTAACTGAAGATGAGCAAATTCGTAGTTCTATAAGATCCATGAAAACTTCTTAGGAGAAATATGTCCTAGAGCAAATATCTTATGCAAAACTGTATGGTATGATTAATGTAAAAAAGAAAAAAAAATGAAGCAAAATTGAGTTAGTGCGAGAATGTGATTTGAAAAAAATATTTTTTTAGTGTTGTTTTTTGTGTTTTGAGATTTTTTATTTGTTTTATTTTGTTTTGTATTATACACAACTTTTATTCTTAGGTATTTTCTACAAAAAGGTGGATAAGGCTCTACATAAGGCTGATTTTCTAGGCTTATTATATGCTAAGTTTGGATTAACAATGTCTAAAGGTTCTTAAATTATTCCTCATTGTCATCCATGTTGGACTAGTAAGGCACCCTGATCCTCATCCATTACAGGTTACGAATAGAAAAGGATTCAATTCGAATGAAAGTATTTCGCTTGTCATTACGAAGGTTATCACCTCACGAGGGCATAGGTACTTTACTTTCTCCTATAAAAGACGAAGCCCGGGTATAGAGCTCATGCATGAGATGTATCATGCCATTGTGTGTAAATATATCATAATTTAATATATACAAAAAAAAATAAAACATAAGAGGCATAGTGAAAAAAATGTGTGTGAATTTTTTTGCTTTTTATTTTCGATTTGTTTTGATTTTTTTTTTACCTTTTTTTATTGAAAATGAAAAATAAAAATCTAAGAAATTGATTAAGACTGTTTAAATCAAAATTTAAGGATAACAAGTAGTTAATTTTGGCCTGACTTTTGGCCTGACTCTCGAAAATAAAAGATCGTCCCCAGTGGAGTTGTCAAGCTATCGTAACGATTTTATGTCCGTCCGACGAATTTAGAAATGAAATAAAAATAACGAAACATGGAGTCGCCACAAATTTTTTTTGGCTAGGTGCGATTGGTCACCTATTAAAACATATTCTTTTAATGAAATCTTAAAATTAATTAAAATTTATTAAAAAGATAATTTCATGGTCTACAAAACAGTTTGAGTTCGGGAGTCAGTTACGCGTAGGGAAGGTTAGCACTCCCACGATGCCTGTTTAAAAACAGTACCACTTAACTACGTGTTATCCTTTGATTTTATTAAAAATAGTCTCATTCTCAATGTTTGAAAAAATAATTTTCTTGATTTTTTTATTTATTAGAAATTGGTTTGTTTTGTTTTATTTTTAAAAAATTATTATTCAAATTTTATTCGAAAAAAATAAATTAGAACCTTTTTATTGAAATAATTCTTAAAATATTTTAGTACGTTGGTAACATTAGAAGAATTTTTTTCTCATCTAGAGATTTCTTAGACATCGCTTTTCGAAATACCTTAAAATCTCATCTTAGGAGGTCCGAATTTATTTTTCGTAAAAATTATGTTATGTATGCGATGCAGAATGTTATCATATTGATGCATACATTTTATTCTCTTTTTTTAAAAAATTTTATTAATTATTTAATTTAATTATTATTATTCTCTTTTTTTTAAGAAAAGGAGAACTTTTGTTATATTGAAGATTTTATATAAATATTTCAATTCAATGGTAATATTTAAAAAAAAATCCTCTCATCTAGAGATATCTTAAAGCATCTATACTCGAAATACTTTTAGAATCCTGTCATCGAATAAATTTTTTTTATCTCATTTTTTATTACTTATTCTTAATTTATTAATTAGTTTTTATTTATTATTATTTTATAATAAAAAAAAGAAAATTTTTATTTTATTGAAAATTTTTTATAAATACTCCAATACGTTGGTAGTACTAAAAAAAATCTTTTCATCTAAAGATTTCGGAGGTATCACTACTCGGAATACCTTTGAATCTCATCATCGGATAAAAATTTCTTTTTCTTACATTTTTTATTAGTTTTGTATTATTATTATTAAATTTATTTTTATTTTATTTTGTTTTTAAAGTTTATTTTTTTTAAAAAATTAACAAAATTATAAAAATTTTAATTACAATTTCATCATTTAATCTAACAAATATTAATATTTAATATGCATAAATTTTAATAAAATAATATATAAAAAATAAGAAAAAATTCAGAAAAAAATTTTACTTGAATCGGACCGACCAATGGTCCGGTCAACACGTAGTTCGATCTGACGATTCGGGTGTGATTCGACTCAGTCTGGGCGTGGTCTGATTGGTTTAGCGGTTTGATACCGATTCAGTACCGATTCAATTCGGTCTGGGCGGTTCAGTTTCGGTTCAATCGTACCAATCAGAGGTTGACGAATGAAGTGGATCGCAGGTTGGGTGGCAATGGTGCCGTATCCCCTATTTTTTTTTGTTCTATTTTTTTTATATTGTATTTTGGTATTTTTTGTATTTTGTATTTAATAATATATATATTTTTTGTCAGACAAATTTGATATCCACAAGATGCAATTAAAAAAAGTAGTCAAAAGCCTTATTTAAATATGTACTGAATCGAATATGAACAAGTTTTATGTATTTATAATATATTTATTTAATTAATGAATTTTGAAATATTATTCGTGATCGTTTTTTAGTTTAAAACAAATATAAATAAATAAAAATCGAATATGTTCATAAATTGTTTATCAAATGTTATATTTATTTACACACTTGAATGTAAGCAAATTAAACATAAACAAATAAATGAATTTTTTCTATATTTGTTATCTATTTATTTGATCAATGAATTTTGAAATATTATTTATAATTATTTATTCAGTTTAATAAACAACATAATCGAATAAAAAATGATCTTATTCACAAATTATTTATCTAATATTTTTTTCGTTTACACTTTTAATCTTGTCACAATAATAGAATGGTAATTTATTATTACATGCACCCTACAAATAAAATATATCTAACTAAAGCAACAATTTGACTGCGTTTTCTATTTAGTACTATTATTTTTTTCAACTTAGGGTAATTAATTTTTTTTAACAATAAATAGTATATACAAATATCAATATCAAGTTTTGCATTAGAACAATTATGTTGATGGTATTTTTGGTACAGATGAGTTGGAAACTATATGGAGAATGATCTATACTTGTAATAAAAAAATACGATTAAAGGACACTAGAGTTGGTTTTTTAGGATGCTCTCCTCTCAAGTTAATTAAGTGTTTAGATTTTTTGGAATGATAAGATAAATTGTAGAATATGTGTGAAAAGCTTAGAGGAGAAAGGTTTAAATTTATCATACTTGGACTTATTTTTTTACCTTTTATATGAAATAATAGATAGTGATATAATTGATATTGTTGGTAGTTGATGAAAAATTAATGCGGAACTCGAAAAAGAGCCATTAAGTGAGTATAGGCTCATTTAATAATCCCAAAGCAACCTAGATTACCTTTAATGATTATAAACAAATTAAAAGTTAGTTGATATGTTGTGAGATGATGTTACGATAAAACATTAGTAGTAATAATTGGGTAATCCTATTTTGGATAAATGAGTGGAGATAAGTTCATTTTATGGCGAGAGGTTTAGGTATTGATCATTTTCAATGTAACGTGTCAATCAAGCATATATCAACTCGATGAGTGTGAATGTTGACTTTATTGATTATTAAGTGGATATAATAGATTATAAATTTAAATTATGTATTAAATATTAAAAAAAGTCTTTTTAATGTTAATTTAATAATAAAAAGTTAAACCTTTCGTAAAGAAAATGAAGTGTTCTACAAAAATTAACTCTTTTGTAAATTCAAAACCTTGTATATAATAATTTGTTCATAAATGTAACGATTGTAAGAAATTAGTTTTTTTAAACTTAAATAATAAAAATATTAACTTTAAAGGTACATGACATGTATTTGATGGTCTGTTTTAAAATCACATTATCATAATTTAATTTTTTTAAATAAGTTCATATATTTTTATTATATCAAAATAAGCTTATATTCTTTATTTATATTCAAATAAAATTTATTTCAAACAAAATATTGATTCATGTTAAGAACTTATTTATATACAAATTAAAAATTAAAAGTTTATTTGAATATAAATTAAAGGTTAAAAGTTTATTTTGATTTAATAAAAATATAAAGATTTACCTAAATAAAACTAATAAAACTCAAGGATCCTTTTATTATTTTAGCCATTTTTCTTTTCTTATACATAAAAAAACAAAAACATCAACAAGATTAATCCAATTAATAAGAAGAAAAGTTTCATTTTCTTTCCAATTAAGTTCGATCTTCGAAGAACATTTAGAGAATAAAATCTTGGATGCATTAGATTTAACTTGGTAATTCATTTTTTTTTGTATTTATTTTATATTAAATATATGTAAAATATTAAAAATTTTATATTATAATTTATATTGAGACTTTAAATTTACACAATTTTTTTCAAAATTCACATGTAAATTTGTTAAAATTTTAAATTATACTACTTTCATATTTTTTTTTGTCTGATTTCATATAATATCATTGTATTATGTTTTAAATTATTAAATTTAATTAAATTAATATAAAAAATATATTCTTAAAATTATTAAAAAATTAAATCCAAACAAATAAAAGATATCAATTGGTATTACAAAAATAGACAAACAAAAAAAAAAAGAAGAAATTATCATAGTAATAATGAGATCCGAATTAGAAACTTGGATCAGACTCTTTCTCAGTAAATATTTTCCACTGCCATGATGGTCTGAAATTTCATGAAATTAAAACCAATAATAACAACTGCAAATGTCCTGACTTGCACCAATTAGAGGGCCAGCCGATCCCAGCCATTGAATGTCTGAACTGAACCAGTCAAAAGTACTGGACCCACTTTCTTTTTTTTCATGGCTCGAGCCTTCCAACCCAAGCCAGCAACCGGATGAAGTGGAGGGTAGAAGTGAAAAATTTTAAAATTAAACATTGATTTAAAATTATAATATTTGAATAAGTATGGTTTAATTTTTTTTATATTTAAATTAAATTTAAATATTAAATTTATATATAAAATTCCAATCAAATTTTAAATTAAAAATTAAAAAAAATTAAATTAAATCAAATTATATATTTTTTAAAGTTTTATACGTATTTTAAATTTTTATAAATAAAATAATTATTTTATATTTAAATTTATTTAATAATATTAAAAATTATATTAAAATAATATATAAATATTTTAAATTTAAATTTAAAACTTAAAACCAAATTTGTAAAATTCATATCAAATTATATGAAAATTCAATTTAAATTCAAATAAAATTTTAAAAATTTATAATTTTATATATTATTTAAAATCGAATCAAATTTATTTTCAGAGTGCACCACAAAGTCGATCATTAAGAAGATGGTGGGGTCCACAGCAGTTCCCCATGGTCAAAGCCAGCACCGTGGGGTCAACCAAACGCGCAAAAACGGTCACCTTCCAAGGTGGACCCCACCAGCCCACCGCAAGGAGGGACCCCACCAGCCCACCACAAGGAGGAAAAAATGGCTAAAATTTGTCGCAAAGTGGGAAATTAATATAAAATCTTGAGGATGAAATTGAAAGATTTGACAAACTGTGTGTTTACACTTAGGATTTTGAAGGGTTGACCTTGAGTCAATGCATAAGCACCAAATTGTGTTTTGGTTTAAATTGATGGTTATTGATAGTTAAAAGTTATTCTTTTGGAAAAAATTTTTCATTTTCATTTCTATTGTGAAATATCTTTCATACTCAATCCAAGCAATTCTAGAAGACAAAAAAAATAAAAACAAAAACAAAAACCTTGCAAAAAAAGTTAAAATTCTCATAACTACCCTAAACCCTAAGTTCAATAATTCAATTTGGGATATAATTATACTTTTGTTAAATTTTAATAATTAAAATTAAGAATTCAATATTTTATCATTAGGTCATATGATTGTTGTAATAATTTTAAAATGTTAATTATTGTATATTAGAAGAATTTAATTTTTCAAATAAATGTTTTAAAATACATAAATTAGACAATAATATATATATTTTATACCGTTTTTAAGGATTTAATAGCGGTAATTATTATTTCATGTATGTTTTTATAGATTGATCAAAATATAAATTAATTCATCCAATAAAAATAATTACAAAAGGAAAAAGGTTCCATTTGTTTGTTTATATATATATATATAAAGTAGTATTTATACCATGTTCTCTCTGTTCATTATTATAAATTAAATTAGTGAACCCTTTGTTCATTATTATCTAAAGCAAAACATAAATAATTCTAAGTTACAAAAAGAGGGTCAAGGCATTGGAAAAGAATCACACTTTAAACATAAACAAATTACGTGAAAAGTAGCCTTGATGCAAGTTGTTAAGATTTAAAATTTAAATACAAAATATTCATATTCAAATTTTTATGATTTTTTATTGATAGATAATTTATAAATTTAAAAATTTTAAAAAACCTGTAAATTTCTTAATGAGTTGATGATTATATAAAAAAATTTATTACTTTATTTACATTTGCTTGCTTTCCAAACTGTGATGCCATGCCACATCTGTAGTCTTTACTTTCTTTTAGTCACTTTCATTAAAATAGTTTTATGCTTTTTCAGGCACTTTCATGAAAGTGGACTTGAATCTTAGTCAAAAAAATAGGCTGGCTTTATTAGAAGACTATACTTTTCAAGCTTTTGCAAGTCAATTTTTACTAATTTTTCATTTTTTTTTCCATCTCAATTGCCCCATTGGTCTTCCCTCGTGATTCTTACCAATTCAGCTTTTTTGCAAAATTTTTTTAGTTAATTACAAATTTAATATGTAAATTTGAAAAACTATATATAAATTGATTCTTATTTTTAATACATTCAATTTAAAAAATAAATCATAATGAACAAATAACTCTTAAAATAAACGTTAATTCGAATATTACATTAAAAATTTTATTATAATTTAACTATCATTTACAAAGTTATATACAAAATAAATATTTTGATATATATGATGAGGAAGGAAGTTTTCTCTTGCATATAATTCCAATGTCACCACATTGGATTAATAAAGAAATATGATGACATGGAAGGGAATTATTGGTCCACATCAGCATAATGATTGTGAAAGAGGTTGCTTCTTAACGATTGGAACACAAAAAGATAGAGAGCACTACTAAATTTCATGTAGTGTATTTTGGGGTAGTGGTCCTAGATAGTGTAGGGCCCTTGAATACTAAAGACTTGTTCAAAGGAAACGGACTCTCCACTTTGGTCTTTGGATTTATATGATTTCAAGCAACAATTTTCTTTTCCAATATTACTTTGTTTTGAATTATCTAAAAAAATCTAACAAATCGTTCGTGCAATCAATTTTAAAAATAATATTTAATAAATTTAAAATTTATTATTTTATTTTTAAAAATATTATATTAAATTAATATATAAAAATAAAAATTTAAATTTCATAAATAAATAAATCAAATCAAAAATTTATTATTTTATTTTTAAAATATTATATTAAATTAATATATAAAATAAAAATTTTAAATTTCATAAATAAATAAATCAAATCAAACAAATAAAATTTAATTTAATTCAAATCAAATCATATAAAAATTTAATTTAAATTTAAATAAAATTATAAAAAATTATAATATTATATAATATAAAAAATTTAAATTAAATTTAATTCGAATCATTATCACTCTTAAAATTTTATCCCTCTTTGTTTTGAAATCTGGTTGGAGATATTGGTGTCCGAAAGTGTTGTTCGCACAATTCGTGTATCAAAAGGAGATATAGATTCATGCCAGCCAATAGCAGCTCTGAAAGAAATGTTAATGGACAGGTGGGAATAGCGTTGATGACCAAGTCTGTCAGGTGATGGCATCATAAAAAAAGCAACAAGGAAACTGATTGAAATCACTGGCTTGGGTATTCTGACAAAAGTGGTCCCTTTTTTTTTACATCAAAAAGTGCAAGCCATTAGCTATAGTTATTTTATATAAAAATTCGTATATTAAAATTTATATTATATTTTATATAAAAATTATATCATAATTTATATTAATATAAAATATAAAATATAATTTTTTATTTTATTAAATTTATATATAATTATTATTATAATTTTAAATTATGTCACATTTAAATTTTATTTTAATATCATATTCATATCATATTATTATATCATATTTGATTATTTGATTTATTTAATAGTTTGTATTATAACAAAGAGAAATCTATGTAGGAGAAGGCCTCAACTTGCCTTGATTAAAATTGAATCCTATAGAAAATTTCTTTTTATATATTTGAAATTGTCAATATTTAAAATCCAATTAAAGGTCACTAGTCATAATAAAAATATTTACTAGATATATAAAAAAAAATTAAAACTAAAAATGATAATAAAGTGAATATTCATTATTTTGTAAGTATCCATATATGAATTTATTTAATATTTATAATATTTAAATCCGTTTAGGTTTAATATTATTATCCAAATCTAAATCTATTTAAATAAGTACTATCTGTTTAAGTATTCGAATCTAATAAAATATTTGTTTATTTAAATTTTTTATCAAAATACAAAATGACCAATAATTTAATTTAAAATTTAAGTTTACTTTTAATTAATAACAAATAAAAGTTATTTGTTAAGGTTCGAAACTTTAATAAACATAAAGTTTTATAAATTTTATATATATAAATAGATAATGAATTTGAATATCTGTTATTATTCATTAAAATTTAAATGGATTCAAATATTAGATACTCAATAAATATTATTCATATCTTACTTGAATTTATTATGAATAGTAAATTTTTTATTCAAATTTAATCATTTGTTTATAATTATCTAAATTTAATATAAACGGATCGAATAATAACAGATATCTTATTAGTTACTATCCATTGTTTTCCCCAATTAAAACAAGTTTCATGAATTGAAGTGCTTCAATTACCAGCAAATCCTTCAACAGATGAATAAGGAATTATGAATTCAGGCTGTTTCAAGAACATAAAGTGCTTCAGGCTGCAAGGAACTTAAAATATATCAGTTAGAAAGCAACCTAGAACAGTTAATTATATGCAAATTTTATGATACTAAAGATGAAAACAATGAAAAAAACTACTAAAATTCAGGTCTTAATCTATAATCTGATCATTTTATTACTTAGAAATTTGTTTTGTTAAGACCTTGCCGGCATTGTGGTGGTGTGGGAAGATTACATTTACATTTCTTAGGCAATGCAAATGGCTGGGCAGGTTCAGTTTTGAATGCTGGAAGAGCATCTTGAAGTTGCAAAGACAAGTCAAGTTGCCATGTTTTAGCAAACTACAACATTGCTTGGTTGCTGCTACTGGAGGATATTTTTTTGGTGATTGTCGAGTAAATCTAATAATTTAAAATAAAATTTAGTGAAATGATACGAAAATAATATAAAAAAATATAAATATGATATAACATGAAATTTTAACAAAAATTATATATAATTTCAACAAAAAAAAAATTTTGTGTCATAAAAAATGTAATATGTAATTTTTGTAAAAAATAAAATATAAATATACGAATTATTAATATTTTATATAACATAAAAATATGAATTATTATGTTATATCTGATCAATATAAGTTTAGTGTCACGGTCTAAATCAACTTGTGAAATATTATTCGTTTTAAATTATTAAATTTTATGATTTTATCTCACAAATTAAAAATAATATAAATATTTTTTAATACACAATTGATATAAGATTCATAACTTTTTTTTATGATATGAAATTCTCCTTCATTCTAACAATGACTCATCAAATTTGATGATACGTTATTAGTACCTAAAATTAATTATAATATAAAAAATTACGATTCACATTAATTTATGAAATATTATTTATTTAATTTATTAAATTTTATAATTTTATTTTATAAAAAATATCTTGTAAATTAAAAGTGACGTATACATTTACGTTTCAACATCAACTTTAATTCATAACCAACGTAAAATTCACGATTCCTCTCCGAGCCCGTGACATTTGGCTTGGTTAACTGAATGTTACGTGTAGAATTTGGAGTTCATTTGACAACAAGATTCCTGCTATTCATACCTTTTTTCTATGATATGAAATCTTCCTTCATTTTAACAATAACTCATCAGGGTTTGATGATATATCATTAATATCTAAAATTAATTATAATTTTAAATATCACGATTTATATTAATTTATAAAATATTATTTGTTTAATTTATTAAATTTTATAATTTTATTTCATAAAAAATATTTTATAAGTTAAAAGTGATGTATACATTTATGTTTCAACATCAACTTTAATTCATAACCAACGTAAACTTCACGATTCCTCTCCGAGACCGTGACATTTGTCTTGGTCAACTGAATGTTACGTATAGAATTTGGAATTCATTTGATAACAAGATTCCTGCTATTTGCATTAGACAGACTCTTTCATTTGAGTGAGGAATCATGGAAATTGGGCTACTTCCAAGGATTGCAATGGGCCTTCAAATGTGATAAGGCTGCCCACCTATATCTTTGGGTTCTGATTGAAATTATCATCCTAACCCATTGGGCTTCCCCAAATAATCTAACAGGCCTTGCTTAGTCACTTCTATCATTTAATTTATCACTTATTTATAGGATTAACATGTGATTTAATTCTTGAATTACATTATTTTTAATGATTTTATATTTATTAAAAAAATTCAAAATAGATACTTGAACTTTTTTTTTCAAAAATTTTTCTTCACTCACTAATTGTAATTAATGATATGTGAAAAAAATCAATTAATAATATCATGATATGTGTCATATTTTTATTAATCAGTATTTATCGTGTTAGTATTTTGATTAATAATGTTAGTCAATGGTACCTATATATTTGATAAAAATAAAATTTAGATATCTAATCGTAAATTTTTTTATAAGTTAAAAATAGTACAATTCAAAAATCAAATTACATATTAACCTTTATTTATTCGAAATAGCATAATAGAGAATTACTAAATTTTTTGTGATAGTATTAAAATAAGTTTTAAAGTAAATAGTTGCTTGAGATTAATCTGATAGAAATCCATGATAATTTCAAGATACCCCAAAAAAGTAAAAAACAAACAAATGAAAATCTTATTCCCCTCATGTAATGATGTTCTTAAATTGATTTTAATCAAATTAATTGATTGAATTGACTTAATCTAATTAATCAGTTAGCTACTGAATTAATTTCAATCGGTTATCGAAAATAATTTTAAAGAAATTTTGATTTTCAATTAATTTGGCTTTCGATTAGAATTAACTGAAATATAATAAAACTTATATATAATTAAAAATATATGAAATTATCTATTTCATTTCAAGTTATTAAAGGTTTTAATTTAATATTTTAATATTTGAATAAATTTGTGGGATAATTTTATTTAATTTGTTTTAAATATAAGAAATTAATAATTTAATATATAATATAATTTAATATATTTTATTATTCAATTAATTCAAAAAATTAACAGAATCGATTAAATTAATTTTGATCGATTAATTTTTAAATTTTAAAAAATAATTTTATTAATAAAAATAAAATATCATAATTTGATTATTTTAATATTAAATAATTCAATTTAACATTAATCGAATGAATACTCGCCCGTGTATTAGCAATTATTTTTCTTTAGTTCTTAAAAAAAAAAAAAACTGCAATATCTTCTGTCCTTTCCCAAAAATGAAAATTAGGATATCGTGCAAGGCACTTATAGATGCTGGTTGTTAAGGAAATGAGTGTTTGAACGTAGAAACATTAGATAGTGTTGAACAAGTTTAAATTTTATTGATTTTTATTTTTGTGTTACAAAAGTTTGAGAATAGAACTATAATTATAATCTTATAAATTCATTAGTGAAAATAAAAAAAAAACATTATTGGAAAAGATTCATTTTTTTAATTCGTCGATAATAATTTTAAATTTCATATGTGATATTTAAAGATTAAAATGTATGCTATTACTTTTATATAAAATTTATTATCTTCTGATAACATATCTTAGTAGATATGTATTAATTTTTTAATTCGACTTATAAAGATTTTAAATTTTAGTAACAATGGATGATATAATTTTTTCAATAAATGTGGTTATTTTAATTTATTTGATATATTATTTTGTTGAATTTCAAAATGGGTTTGAAATTCTAATTAATATCTTTGGAGGGCGCATGGATTAAAGTTTGGGGACAAAGGGACCAATACTTAGGATCCAACTCTTCCTAATCACCCTAAAAAAGATCTTTCAAGAAAGGTGAAGAGTGGGACATCTTCACTCATTTTCCCAATCAGTCCCAGATTTTGGCAGCTTTGTTTTCACGAATAAACCAAAACCATCTTATTGAATCTTAATCAAAAATATATTTTGTATACAACTTTTGATATTACCAATGTAATCACAATAAAATATTTTATTAAATTCGAAATTTGATTTAATTATTTCATACATTTATTTTTAAGAGATAGTATTTAATAATTTTATAGTTTAAATTCAACATTTATAATTCTTTTCATTACTTTAAATTATGACTTTTAAAAAAAAAAAAGAATTTGACCCATAGGTTAATGCTTGACAATCATAATCTTTGCTTCGTAACCTAGATTTAATTAAAAAAGTAAATAAATAAATAATTTTTAAAATTTTCTTTGATCAATAATAATTTTGTATTTTTGTATGTTTGAGTATAAATTTTACCTCAATTTTTATTTTTACATAAATTAGCATTTGTTAAATAATACTGATATAATACTCACAAATTTTGTTTAGATTTAATTTTTTTTAAATTATTTTAAATAAGTGTTTTTCATATATATATTTAGGATTTTATTTTTAACCTTTAAATTATTTTAAAATTATACATGGGTGTATTTTCTTTAGTTAATATTTTGCATGGTATTCTCTTGTGTTCTAATACGCGTATTCATTATCATTTATAATATTCATCACCTCAAATTATTTTGTTATTTGAATTTGAATACTCTCTTATGTTGAAGTATACCAAACATCAATCAACTTAAATTTTATTTTGTTTTATTTTTGGACGCCATAGATTTTATAATTTTAAAACGAGACAATAATATAATATAAAAATAATATAAATTAAAAATTAAATGATCTAAAATTTTGATTAAAAATTATAAAAAATTTGGTAAAAATATAAATATTTTGCATTATCCTATCATTCGATTGTGATAAATAAATTTCTTTATTTGAACTGTGCCTGTCTTATTTTATATATCAAACGAAAAATTTTATTTTATATCATTTGATTATTTATATATTTATATTATATAAAATATTAAAATTTATATATTTATATATATCTTATATCATAATTTATATTTATTTAAAAATATAAAATATATTTTTTAAATTTTATTAAACTTACATATAATTATTTTTAAAATTTTAAAATATATTATTTTTATATTTTTTATTCATATCATATTTATATCTTATCAATTTCATAATTTCATATTTAAACCTATTCAAAAAAGCTGCCCAAGATCCTAAACTCCACCCTACGCCGACAAATACACGTGTCCACACAAATGGCTAACGTGTCAAACAACCAAAGCGAGTGCATTCTTTATACAGTACTCTCAGAAACACCCAATTAGTAACGGAACCGTACCTGCTTCGAAGCTTGTCTTGCTCTTTGCTGTCTTCCATGTAAAAACTAACAACCGTTCTTTTTACTTTGCTCTTCTTAGAAGAAAAATCGATCCTTTCTCTCTCTACAATCCCGTTCTCTCTCTATATACCAATCTTATATATATATATATACACACACACACACATTTGTTGATTCTTTAAATGGTTTTTTGTTCTGTAAATTTTCATGCCGTGTAAAAGAACTTTGAAAGAACTGAATTTATTTATTGGGAAAATGGAAAATATTTGCTTTTTATAGGTAAATATTTCTGGGTTTGCTTTTTTCTTGTGTTTTCTTTATTGGGTTATCATTTTTTTAGTTGTTCTTTTGAGTTTTTTTTTCTGTATTTGGTTGTTCCTGTTGAATTATCTTTGGTTTGCTTTTTGTTTCTGTTTCATTTTTGGAACTGATGATGAAAAAGGAGTTATCTTGGTAGTGGTTTCTTGGGTTTCATGTTTCTGTGATTCTTTTGGTGATTGTTGTAAGTTGAAATCAATCTATTGGATGGTTTCATGATGGCTTCTTGTTAATATTTATGCTTATGGGATCTTAATTTGAGTTCTGGATTTGGATTTTTTTTATTTTTAGACTATTTCTTTGTTAGTTTGTATGTGTTAGGGACAAAAGGATTGGATATTCATGATTGATATAAGTTCAAATTCAAAGCAATCTATAGGGATGGTTTCATGAAAGATTCTTGTTGTCTTCATGCTTATAGGAGATAAAACTGAGTCATTGATTTGGTTTTGCTGATTTTCAGATTCTGGGGTTGAGGAATCTTGTTGGAAAATTTAGCTACTTGGGTAATTTGGGCTGTAGTTTGAGTCCTGCATTGGTCATTGGATTCTGGATTCAGTTGGTGTAAGAAATTTGGAGAAGAAATTTGGGTTAGAGTTTTTTTTTTTCCTCTGCTTGGTTAATCTGTAGTTATGTCTAGTTTCGTTGGTGTCGTTGTCTCAGACCAATGGCTTCAAAGCCAATTCACACAAGTCGAGCTTCGCTGCCTTAAATCATAAGCAAGCATACTTTGGTCCCTCCTAAACTTATTGCTACAACTATTGCATTATTATTCGATTTCATTGTTATTTTTTGTGAATGTAATTTGATAGAATTTGAACTGCCTTGTTTTTTATGATTTCTAGTTTGTTTCAGTAAAGAACCAAAATGGTAAAGTTACAGTTGAAGATTTGCCGCCCTTGATGGTGAAATGAAGGTTTTTAGTACTATGTTTACTGAGGACGAGATTAGTTAGAAATTGGGCGAATCCTATAGTGAGATGAGCAATGAGATTGATTTTGGAACATTCCTCAGGGTGAGTCATTTATATACGGGCTTGTGCATGCTCTCAGTTGTATTCTATTTTACTGTTATTAACCATGTAGTATTATAACATATGGAAAGAAAAAAAAACCAGAATCAAAACTTACATGGCGGTTTACATTCTATTAAATTGCATACAAGTGGTAATTATAGGCTTGAACTTCGGTTGATACTTGAATTAGTTAAAGGGGCCTAACATTATGATTGGTTGCATGGAATGAGCAGTTGTTTTTAAATTTGCAAGGTCAGGCTACGGGAAAATTGGGCAGTCCAAAGAATTCATCGTTGTTCTTAAAGACCTCCACAACCACTCTTCTTCACACGGTCAGTGAATCAGAAAAAGCCTCTTATGTTACACACATAAACATTTATCTTGGGGATGATCCATTTTTAAAGCAGTTTCTTCCGCTGGATCCAGCTACGAATGATCTTTTCAATCTTGCTAAAGATGGAGTACTTTTATGGTAATTTTGTGGGGTGTGCTCCTTTATGCATTTGCTTTTTCTTTTTCTTTTCTTGTTTTTCTATAGAAGCTGGTACATAGACGTGACACTTATTCTGTTTTCTTGTATTTTTGCAGTAAGCTTATAAATGTTGCTGTGCCGGGAACAATAGATGAACGAGCTACCAACACAAAAAGGGTACTTAACCCATGGGAGAGGAATGAGAACCATACCCTTTGTCTCAACTCTGCAAAGGCTATTGGCTGCACTGTGGTAAACATTGGCACCCAGGACTTGGTTGAAGGAAGGGTTAGTATAGCTAAACGGATTCCTATGTGAGTTAGAATGAAATAGGCTGATAATCTTATGGTTTTCATCTTGATTATTTGTATTTCAGCCTCATCTCTTACTTGGGTTGATCTCTCAAATTATAAAGGTAGGCATATAAATCATCTGTATTATTTATGTCCAATTTCTTGTATCGGCTTTAAACTGTCATGCTGGACTCAGAAAAGTAGGTTGTTAACTTAAGACAAGTTGTTTTCAGGTACCCTTTTTCTCATCCTTACCATCTGTGACAACTGCAGATTCAACTGTTAGCAGATCTCAACCTTAAGAAGACACCTCAGCTTGTGGAATTGGTGGAGGATAGCAATTCAGTAACATATCTCTTTATCATGTGATTGATGATGTTTAACTAAGAATTAATTCATGAAATAAACATGTTTTAAACAAATGCATTGATTTGTTTCCATTTGAATTATTTAACTCGCAGGATGTTGAGGAACTTATGGGTTAGCTCCTGAGAAGGTTCTACTAAAATGGATGAATTTCCATTTAAATAAAGCAGGCTATGCGAAAACCATTACAAATTTACTTCGGATGTGAAGGTATTTGACTATGTTAATGCTACATTTAGTGGCAAGGGTACAATAAACTGATAAAGTGGATGTAGGTGGATGCTTATACATCTATTAGATGCATTGCTCTATTTTGCTTGCATTCATAATTTGATATGTTTTAGTCATTTCCATACGTGCAGGATGCATAAGCTTACGCATACCTGCTTAATGTTCTGGCACCAGCGCACTGCATTCCATTGACCCTAGATACTAAGGATGCTGCCAACAGGGCTAAATTGGTACTTGACCATGCAGAGAGAATGGGCTGCAAATGGTATTTGAGCCCTAAAGACATAGTTGAGGGCTCGACAAACCTGAATCTTGCATTTGTGGCTCAAATCTTTCATCAACGGTGAGAAACCACAAAGCTGGCAGTTGTAACACAGACATTTTCCTTTTAAATTTCTTTTCAGTTTAGTAGAAAACTATTGAAATATCAAATCTGGAGCTTACTCCACTCTAAGAGATTTTAGGAATCGGCTGTGGTCTTGTGCCTTATAAAACTGTTAAATATGAAATTAGTAGGAGTCAAGTTGCATGGATTTTTTCTCATGTACTTTAGTCATGAATGGCTTTGTTGTAATGCATTGCACATTACTCTCTGCCATCCACATCTTTTGTTAGAAAGATTGGGAGAAAGTGCTATGATTTGATGTTAAAACAGTTTGGCCAGGTTGTTTTTCCCGTGCCGCCAATCCATTATCATGTTGGTGTTTTAGGCTGTTTAGTTAGCAACATAAAGTCTGCTCTTTGCTCTTTATATGTTGTCTCTAGTTTTGTAATTGGTAAGAAAACAAGTGTGCTTTTGCAGGAATGGCCTGAGTGTAGATAGCAAAAAGATTTCTTTTGCAGAAAGGATGACAGATGATGTGCAAATCTCCAGAGAAGAGAGATGTTTTTGACTATGGATCAACAGTCTTGGGATTGAGAGTTATGTTATTAATGTCTTTGAGGATGTCAGAACTGGGTTAGTCTTCCTCTTCACCGACATAGTTAAGTTAAAATGCTCGAGTTCCATGCATTATCCCTTCTGTAGATTTTCGGCAAACATTACAAGCAACAGGCTAACCATGAAAGCATCAGGTTAATAGCTTGTCCTTTCTCTTACAGTGAGGGCACAGATGCATTTTCAAGTCCGCATTTTGCATATGTTTCAACAGTTTCAACATCAGTTTGTTTCTGTCATATTAATTTATGATGATCTTTGAAAGCAGGCATCATAGTTTTTTAATTCCATGTAATTCCAATATTTCAACTATCAACATAAAGAGCTTGAATTTGATGCAGATGGATACTTTTAGAGGTGCTTGATAAGATTGCTCCTGGATCAGTCAACTGGAAGCATGCATCAAGACCTCCAATTAAGTTTCCATTCAGAAAAGTCGAAAATTGCAATCAAGTAGTAAAGATTGGGAAGCAGTTGAAATTTTCCGTTGTGAATCTCAGTGGAAATGATATAGTGCAAGGAAATAAAAAACTCCTAGTCGGTAATCTCCTTTGTCTTGTTTTCTTGATTCGATCTGATTCCCTTCATAGCTTGGCATGTTTTATTTTACACTAATACATATTTATTATTCTTCATTAAATGCTTGGCTAGCTCCTTTGTGACCAGAAGGTCTCTGGTCGTGGGTTTGAGTTTTGAAAACAGTCTCTCTGCAAAAAATGCAGAGGGAAGGCTGCATACTATGGACTCTCACCCCAACCCTAGCAAAACGGGGAGCCTTGTGCACCGGGATTTGTCCTTTTTCTTTTTTATTAAATGCTTGGCTTAAGATATATAGCTTTTTGTCATTTAATATCGGAAAAAATTTGATCCTTGTTGAATGTTAGATGGTTGTCCAAATGCTCAAAGTGGATTACATGTGTTACAGCTTTCCTATGGGGTTTAATATGCTTCAACTTTTGAAAAGTTTGAGATCTTGCTTGAGGGAAGGAGCTAACTGATGCAGATATCCTAAATTGGGCAAACATTAAAGCCAAAAGTACAGGAAGAACTACTCAAATAGAAAGCTTCAAGGTTTCACAATGATTGGCATTTTTTCTCGTATATCAATTTAAGGCTCTGTTTGATAACCGGAAAATAACTAATGATATACGGTAATCTAAACCTGCAGGACAAGAGCCTTTCCACTGGACTGTTCTTCCTTGTACTTTTAAGCGCTGTGGAGCCAAGAGTGGTCAACTGGAACCTTGTAACCAAGAGTGAAAGTGGTATGATTATTGGTGATAACCATGATTTATTTATACTTTGAACCAAGCGAATAAGTTCTTCTATATTTGTCTGAGAAAATGCCGAGATTGAGCTGAGCTTATCAGTTTTTGTTCCTGTTGGAATCATAGATGAGGAGAAGAGGTTGAATGCAACATATATCGTAAGCGTGGCTCGTAAGCTTCGGTGCTTCATCCTCTTGTTGCCTGAGTACATCATGGAGGTAAGGTTGCAACTGTAATAGTTCGCTTGTTTGTTCATTGCATTGTCTGATTGATTCATCAGTGTCAGCTAAGGTTGGCAATCCAACCTGTATCCACTGAGTTCCAACCCAATTTGACTCTATAGTGTTGAATTTTTTTTTTTAAATCGATTTTTTTTGAAAAAAAAAATTAAGATCGGATTTTAAGCAAACTTATTTCAACTCGATCTGATATATATATTATTTTTATTTAATTTTATATTTATATATTTGTATTTTATATTTTTATAATTATTTAATTTTATTTATATTTAAAAATAATATTTTATTAATTTTGAATTGAATCAAATCGATCGTGATTTTTATATATATATATATATTGAATCAGATTCAAATATAAAAATAATATTTTAATATTAGATCGAGTTTTGGTATTTGTTATATAAAATCAATCAAATTTAGGATGAGTAAAAACTCGACCCATCCCAACCTATTGTCATCTTTGGTGCTGTGAGCAACCTTGGAAGACAAAAATAAATGAGGAAAATAGAATCAGCAACTTCATACGCGCGAAAACCACATTGTCAATCTCGGATTCACATCTCTACAATGAATAGGAATTATGAAATTAGATATTCCAAGCTTTTGTTGAGTAAATTGAATATACGGAGTTTAAAAATGGATGCTCTTATGGTATGGAAGGTGAATCAGAAAATGATCCTCACTTTAACAGCCAGCATTATGTACTGGTGCCTTCAACACGCGGCGGAAGAGGGTGAGACAACTCTATCTCCGGCTAATGGCAACGGTGGTAGTACCTATACATCGGATGTATCTCCGGCACCATCCATTAGTGGTGAAAGTTCCTCCCTGTGTGGTGAAGTCTCAAGCTTAACCTTTGATGATGCCGCCTCCGACATTACACGGCATCATCATCTCAATTTGAGAATGAAGATATTAGTGTTGAATCGGGGATGTTGAATGGCCGTTGCGTATCTTTTCCTTTTCATTTAGATTCAATAATTTTAAACATGATAGGAAAATAAAATATAACACGAAAATAATACAAATAAAATATATTTATAAAAAATGATATAAATAAAATATTAAAATAATTCGATTTAAAATTTTAATAAAAATTATAAATAAATTTAATAAAATAAAAAATATATTATATATTTTTATATTAATTTTATGATATATAATTTTTATATAAAATATAATATAAATACATAAATTATCAATATTTTACATAATACATATATACAAATTATCAAATTTATTTATTGGTTCCTTCTTTTTCTTTCGGAGAATCAGAACATTACTCATAAGAAAAAGAAATTTCTCTTTTACAACTGGATATGAGCTTGTATTGAAAACATGGTAAGTATCATGAAAATCCTCAAAAATAGGGATCAAATTATACCCAACTGTCCATCTTGTAGACGCTGAATGGAAATTTAAAAAAACCCAAAATTTAGCAATCAAATTAACCCAATTGGTATAAATAAAAAGGAAGAGAGAAAATTAATTGAAAACCCATCAATAAATTCCCAACTTTTCCAAATTTTGATGAAATTAAACAAATACCCATATCAAAAAATGCAAAATTCAATTAAAAAAGGAAATTTAATAGCAACTTATAATGTGGAAAAGAAAAAATTAGATGAGCTGTTGATCAAACCTCCAAAGAAAACGAAAACCCAGAAAGGGGAAAGTTTTAAAGATCGCTGAAGAGAGAGATCAGATTGATTAAAAGTATAAAAAATAAAAATTGAAATTACCTGAATTTGATCGAAATTTGGATTGTTGAATTGAGGAATTGGGGTTGTAACGAGAGGAGGCATTGGCACATGACAAGTAGGGAAAAAAATAAAAAAATCGAAAATCGATTTCGTAGTATTTAATTTGATTTAGATTAAAAGATAAAAAATAAAAAAATTAAATTAAATCAAATTATATATTTATCATTTTATATGTATATATATGTATTAAATTTTATAAAATAAAAATAATAATTTTATATAAAAATTTATTTAAATATATTAAAATTTTATATAAAAATAAAAAATTAATTTAAAAATTAATAAATAAATTAAATTAATAAAATTTGATTTGATTTAAATCATATAAAAATTTAAATCAAATTTAAATAAAATTTTAAAAAATTATAATATTATTTAATATCTAAAAAAATTAAATCGAATTTAATAATAATTTATCACCCGATTAAATTGACGTTTGAATGGCTACCTCGTCAAACAGTGATTAAAGGAATGGTAGTGACAAAATTTGGATTCAATTTAAACTAACTCAAATCTTACCAGGCATCGATCTGTCTTCCAAGGGCAAAACAGGGATTTTAAAACTCACGAATCCCATATATATGTTCCTGTGGCCCTGTCTTCTTTTCTTGTAACCAAACTCAGGCTTCATTTTGATCCTACCGCATCAGTGCGGAGTGAATTAAGTTTATCGTATTTTCAGTTAAATTTAAATGTTAATTTTAATGAAATTAAGTTAATATAAAATTTTTATTAATTTTTTAATTTTAATTACAATAAATTTTCTTTCAATCACAATTATAATAAATTTTATTATTTTTTTTAATTTCATCGCAGATAATTTTATCGTCCATCCAAAGAGCTTCAACAAAGTCCTAACGTTTCTTGCCCTGCTGTTCGATCCTGTTCTTATTCTCTCCTTCATTGTCAGTTCATCCTCTCCGTTCTTTTCTACCTGGAGTTGATCTTTGTCTTTATAGTATTGCTGGCTTTACTGGATATGTTCCTTGATCAGGAGCCTCTCAACACCAATCAAATCAGGGGAAATCAATCTAAGGATGGTAAGCTTTTACGCATTGGATTTGGTTAGCTTTTTTTAGTTATTTTAGACTTACGATGAATCATGTTCTAAGCCTTGATCTTGGGATTGTAGTTTTTCCGTAGGCAGATTTGCTAATATCAATTCAGAGTAGGATTTTATAACCAAACCTGGAAAGAAACAGTTGATGAAAAACATCCCAGAGTTGCGTAGAAAAACAATTCTCCCTTGTTCTCACGGTTGGTTGTTCTTATTGGAAATTGATCAGTGTAATCTATGGAATCCTGTGACTTTGGAATCAATACAGTTACCCTCACTTACTTTAGGGCCTAAGCGAAAGATAGGATCTTGCATATTGTCATCACCTCCTGGAAATCCTGATTGTTTGATCATAATATTTGTCATGTCCGTTCCTTTACTCATGTTTTGTAGAGTTGGAGATCAACAGTGGACTGAGCAGTCCGTAAGAGAATATTGTAGTGATCGTGTGGTGGGCTTTTTCCAAGATCCTATTTGCTGCAATGGAAAATTATACGCAAGGACTTTTGCACGAAACCAACTGGTAGTGATTAACCAAGATTTGCCAGGCAGCCTTGTCATCCATTCGCACGGAACCATTCCGCACTATCAGGATCATTCAAACTGTGCCCGTAGCTACATGGTGGAATCTTGTGGTGAAGTATTTATAATTTATTTAGTACGAGGAGGATAATTGTCTGTGGAGGTAACTGGTGTTGAGGTTTTCAAATTGGATTTTTCGCTAATGGAATGGATGAAAGTAGAATGTGCCAAGGATCGAGCATTTTTTGTGGATGAAATAGCTGCATATTCTTGTCATGCTCTGAAGCCAGAAACTGAAGGAAATCACATATTTTTCACAATGAGTGAAGACAAAAACTTGCATTCAATCAACATAGAAGAGAACAGTATTTCAGTCTCTTTGCCTTGTACAGATCTAAAACCACCATGGAGCTCACCCATTCGGGTAATGCCAGACTTCAGGTAAGATAAAATACTAGTGTCCTTTGGTTAATATATATGTTAATCATTTCATAAATGCATCTCTTTAATGTTAATCATTTCGGATATCTACAGGCTAAGTCCTGTTCATAGAAGAATGGAGGAGATAAAGCCTGACAAAATCAAAGACATTGTGCCATATGTGGAAAGTAAAAATAAAGAAGAAATAGGATATTTTTGCGAGCTTCCTTTGGATCTGCTATCTTCAGTCGCTAGCTGCCTTGTGTTGCATATTATATGAACTTTCGAGTTGTTAAAAGAATCTGCCGGTTAGCCGCCCCTGCAATCCATTGGCCAACCACCATAAAAAAATTGGTGAGACATTCTTTGCCCCCATGGCTTATGGTTTGTAAAAAGGGCCAAGATAAATGCAAGTTTATTGATCCATTGCATCGAGAAAGATATTTAATGAATAATCCTAACAAATCAAGTGAAGTCAGAATGTGCTACTCAAAAGAAGGTTGGTGCTTAATGTTACAAGGGAAATACACCATTTTCTTTTGGAATCCCTTCACAAAAAAAAAAAAAAAATCATTCTACTTCCGAAGCTTCCCCATGAATTTAAAACAATTATAGGCTGTGATTTTTCATCTTCACCGGATTCTTCGGTTGCCTTCTTGTTTTGATTTATGAGGATTGCCCCTATATAGACCTTGACTACATTTTGGTAGGAAAGGGACACTGGGAAAGTCTTTATGCTTTTAAATGGCAGGATTTCAAGTTGAGTAAAAACAATAATCCAGTTTTCTACAATGAAGAGTTGTAGTTGCTTGATTCAGAGGGAAACCTAGGAGTGTTTAGGGAGGGTTTTATCTGGGAAGTTCTTGACAAGCCTCAAAGGCCTTGCAAGTCATTCTATCAAAGCTTTCTTCTACAAGGAAATGGCAAGCTCCTATCTGTGTTTGTGGGTTTCATGGGAAAGTGGCTCAAGGTTTTCGAGTTGAATCTCTCTACAATGAATCGGGTTGAAGTTGACGATGTGGGAGATAAGATGATCCATGTTAGCTGTATATCATCTTTCTCTACCGCAGCAACAACAGCAGAAATGAGGAACACAGTTTGCCTCCCAGGTTTTATGAGGATAGCTTGCTATATTACTCGCTTGATTCCAAAAAGTATCATTCTTATGGCTCAATTGCTGTTATGGAAGATTTTCACAACACGAACAATTATATAGTGGTTGGATTGAACCAAAGTGGTAGTAAATTGGTGTTTGATTAGAACAACTCTCTTAATAGTACAAATATTTTTTCCTTTTTCATTTACTTTTTAAGTATTTTCTATGGATTAGTTCTAGAATTAAACCAATTCTTAACTTTATTCAATTCATCAATAATCAGGTTTACAATTTTCAACCAAAAAAAATTACTCATTCTAGTCAATTGTGTACAAATTTTTTTTTCTCGAAAAAATTTAAAATAAAAATAAAAATATATCGTATCTGACATTTAAAATTTTGATTATGTTAAATAAAAAAATCATATGAAACGATTATTTTATATCATTATATGTTATTTTTTTTAAATCGTATCTTTAATTATATATTTTTTAAAAATTAACTATTTATTATATATCATATATTATAATTAAGTGATAAATATTTATTTTAATAAACTCACCAATAATTATTATAATAAATAATTAATCTATTCAAAAATATGATTATAACACTATTTAAATGAAGATGATATATCTTAAGGTCAAATAATCTTTTTCATATGATCCTTTTCTCAAAAGAAAATAAACTAAAAAGTGTTGTGGGTCAAAAATAGATGGCTGCAACGGTCAAATCAATACAACTGCACAATACCTTTCCATTTCCACCCATTAGGAAATTTCCCTTATGGGCAAAAATTCTAACCGGTAGGAAAAGTTGTCCACATTACAAGATCTAAGGAATAAGACCCCTTCCCATACACAAATGAAAGCAAGGTTAGATGAACAAAGAATTCACAAAAAACCAAAGCCTAAATGGAAGGGGAAATCAAGAACTTAGTCAAGGTATGGCTTTCAATTCTATCATCTCTTTGCTATTGCTATTTTTTAGCCTCAAAGATCCCTAAAGGCAAGCGTAGGCTCCTTTCTCTTCTTCCAATTTTGTTCCTCTTCACCATCCTTCCTTTCTACCTCACTTATGTCTTCCCCATAGGCCTAGTTGCTTTGTTCTTCTCTTGGTTAGGCAACTTCAAGCTCCTTCTCTTTGCCTTTGATAAAGGGCCACTTTCATCTCATCCACCATATTCCCTCGTCCATTTTATCCTCATAGCTTCTCTGCCTATAAAAATCAAGGAAAATAAAAAATACCCATCTCCCCAAATTCCCCAATCACCTCAAATTTCATCTCCAAAACATCCTAAATTGCCTCTAAATTGGCCAACCAAAGTGTTGCTTTTTGCCATTTTGGTTAGTGCGCATGATCATATGCAATTCATGCACCAAAAGATTGTATTGCTTCTTTATTGTTGCATGGTGTACTTATTGATAGACATAATTTTTGGTATATCCAATGGTCTAGTACGTTCCGTCTCAGAATTTGAACTCGAATCACCGTCCAATGAACCTTATCTTTCAACATCATTGCAAGATTTTTGGGGTAAGAGATGGAACCTCATGGTAACAAATCTTCTACGCCACACCATATACAAACCCGTTAGGTTATTTTCGGACAACTTGTTAGGTTCCAAGTGGGCTCCACTCGCGGCTGTGCTGGTGGCTTTCCTTGTTTCTGGTCTAATGCATGAGCTCTTGTTCTACTATATCATACGAGTGAGTCCCACGTGGGAGGTAACATGGTATTTTTTGTTGCATGGGGCATGTGTGGTCATGGAGTTCGGGGTGAAAAGGGTGTTTTCCGGCAAGCTTCAGCTGCATTGGGCGGTGTCAGCGCTGTTAACGGTAGGGTTCGTGGTGGCCACCGCCATGTGGTTGTTTTTTCCACCCTTGCTAAGGACTGGTGTGGTACAAAGAGCCATTGAAGAGTGCAAAATCTTGTTATACTTTGCAAAGGTTTTATTAAAAGTGAAATATGATTAATTGTAGTTAGATTACTTAGGCAAATATTTTTTTATTTTTATTGTTATTTTTTTGTAATTGAGAGATTTCTTTTATTGAAAATGCAATATGTGAAAGGATATGATATTTTTGGTCAATTTAATTTACATGTTTTCCATATATTAATTACTATGATTATTGTTATTTTTCTAATATCGTTTTTTAAGAATTTATTATTTTTTCAGTATTTGAAATTATTAAAATTAAAAATACAATACTTTATCAATATATTATAAAATTGTTGCCAATAACTTATCGTTATTAAGCATTTACCCAAATTTATTATTTTTTTATTTTCATTAAAATATGGGTATTTTTACCTTTTCAATACCAAATTAATGCAAGTTAAAAGTTATGAATAATGCCATGGAAATTTGTGTCATGAGAATAAATTTTCTGATTACAATTGGAAACTTATGGTCTCATATTATGGAAATTTTTTGGCAAAAAAAAAAAAGAATTATAAGAATTTTCGTTTTTAATAATAAAAAAAAAATCTTGGTTGCATTGCTAAATAATAAAAAATTACTAAAATTTGAGATTTAGGCGTTTAGCTTTAATGATTATCCATATCTCGTAAAAGTAAATTTATACAAAATTAAGATATAATCATCAAAATTTTCAAAATCTATTTTTTTTCTTAATTTTTCTTAGGTTTCAACTTTCAATCACTTTTAAAAAAATACTAAAAAATTAAAAATAGTAATACCTAAAATATCACAAAAAGAGATGAAATTTTTATTCTAAAATTTTGGGTATTATTGAAATTATATCAAAATTTTTTAAAAAAAAATTTTAATTTAAACGTTGAAATCAAATATTTAATAATAAATTTTTTTTAAAAAAATATGATTCTTTTGAATCAAATGCTCCCTAAAAATTAAATTTTGCTAAAGGATAAAATGCAGCAGATATAGCACGTGATATTTGATAGCCATACCTCTTTTTGGAACTTTCTTTTTGTGGCTTAAAGTGAATGCTGAGATTGCTTTTCCATGTCAATTTCTATGTCACGTCTCTCTACGCAACCCTTAAGTTTTGTGGCATATAAATAATTGTCTTTTAAAGTTGTTCTTTTAAGCAAAAGATTTCCCCCTCTTTAAGCAATTCAACTGCTTTTTTTTTTTTTTTTCCATCTCTAAAATGCTTGACTATGTTTGATAATCATAGAGGTTTCTTTTTGGATAATTTACAATTCCCTTTGATTAGTTTAATCATTATTGCTTAAATTTGAATATGAGTATTTCACTTATAATTGTTATAATACAATTACTTAATTATAATTAGGATGATAATAGTTTGGATCAATTTAGATTTAGTTTGATTTTTTTAAAATAATGCATAGTATTATAATTTTTTAAAATTTGATCCAAATTTGAATCAACTTTCTTTATCGATTTAATTTGAATCGAATTTTATCGATTTGATTTGATTTATCAATTCTTAAAATTTAAAATTTTTATATGTTATTTTAATATAAATTTTAATATATTTTAATAAATTTATATATAAAATAATTATTTTTATTTTATAAAAATTTAAAAATATATAAAAATTAATAAAAATATATAATTCGGTTCGATTTGATTTATTTTATTTTTTATTTCTTGATATGAAATCTAATATAAACTTAATATATATATATAATAATATTCGAATTTGATTCGAACTAATTAAAAAAATTCGATACGAACTAAGTTGAACATTATAATTTGAATTAATTTTTTATTTTTTTCACCCCAAATTTTAATTGAGAATTATGCGGGGTTCATTAAAATCAAGCATAAATCCTTTCAATCTGAACACATTTTAACCTTAACAAAAAACATTTACTATCTAATGATGCATTTATAAATTACTAAACGCATATAATTAGTATTCAAAAGTTGAGAAAATAATTAAATAATTAAAAATATTAATTTAATTTTATCTTTCTTTTTATATATTTGATGATATCAGATATTAAATTTTAATTATTTACATAATTGTCGGTCATTACTTAATTAATTTATATTATTAAAAAATTCATAAAACTCCTTACTTTACAATAGAAAAATGGTTTAAAATCACATATTAAAATTTATAATTTATCATAATTATATAAAACACGTGTCAATGAGATTTTGTTTTAATAATTAAAATCCGATTAATTTTCGATAGTAAAAAAATTAAAAGCAAAAATCAATATGGGTCCAAAGGCCCAAATCTCCTTAAATGGCCCAACAATCTAAAAGCCCAAAACCCATTAACAATAACTTTATGATTTTTAGCACAACACAACTCAGAATCAGAGAGAGTGAAAAGAAAAACAAAGAAAAAAAGAACACACAAACATAAAAAATTAAAGAAAAATAAGACAGCAAAAATAAAAACCAATAGAGAAGAAGAAGAAGAAAAAAATATAAAAACAAAGAGGTGACTCGATCTACTCTCTATCAAAGTTTTGATCTTTTGTCGCAAAGGTAACTCCTTTTTCCCCATTTATTTCAGAACCCTTTTATTTTCATAATTATTTCTGTTTAGGTTTCTTTTGCTCAATTTTTTAAAACCCTTTTTGTTTTATTAATTTTCTGTTTACCCAATTGGTTAAATAATTTCAATTTGATAACTTTCGTAAGAATTGGGTTGTTTTCAGCTCATTGTTTTAGGCTTTTGGTTAAATTTTTAAGAAAAAGCTCTGTTTTATTTGGAGAAAAGAAGCAAAGGATTTAGCTTTATTGGTTCTCCTCGGAAAAAGTCTCAATTGGTATGTTTTTATTGCTTTGGTTTACCATTTATGTAAGTTTTTGACATTGTAAGTTAGGTAGAAGTTTATTAGTTTGATATTATTGGTTGCATGTATAGGCATTTGGGATTAAAGGAAAAAGCTTTTTTCTTTTGTGGGTTTTTGATCATTGGGCTAATTATTAGGTTAGTTTTTGAATTTGGAGTGTTTGGAATAATGGGTATCTTTTATATAATGGAATTTGTTTGAAACTCTTGATTGTTTTTGTTGTTTATTCTTTGAACTTATGCTTGTGACATTGCCCATTTCATTTAATAACTCTTATCGTTTATGAGGCTTTTATGGATTTTTCTTATGTGGATATGCATGGATAAGCATTTAGATTTTGAAGGAAAAAGCTTTATTCGTTTGTGGGGTTCTGACGATTCTACTAGTTCTCAGTTTGGTTTTTGAAGTTTAGTTATGTGGCATGATAGGTATTGTTATCTGGTGGGGTTTGTTTGGGGCTTGATTGTTTTATTGGTTTTCTAATTGAGCTTGTATTGTAATTATAATCTGTTGAATTTAATTAGTTGCCGGTTTATAAGGGTTTTAGATGGAAAGTATGTTTTGTTCCCAAAAGTAATTGGAATTCTGTTTTAATCAGATATTTGATTTGATATACATGCCAACACAGTTCGTGGTTGGATAATGGCTGTTGAGGCTCCTGCCAAACATGTTTATGATTTTAATGATGAGGATGACGATGGGCCTGCAGTGTTCAAAAGGAATAGTACCTCGTCCTCTAAGCAGAATCCATTAAACTCGGAAGTAAAGAAGGCATTGTCTCAGAGGTCTGATGGGCAATCTGGGAGGCCATCCTCCAATGTACGAGCTCCAAATGGTCAAAGTTCCAATGCCCAAAAGAACAAGACAATTGGATCTTCTAAGTCACCTCCTCTGAGATCGCCTATTTTAAGCCCAAAAGCATCAACTTCATCTGCCAAGGCATCACTTGTGAAGTCACCAGTGGCGAATTTTAAGGCATCAACTTCATTAAATGATCAGTCAATACAAACATTGAAGCAGAATATGTCTACTGCTGTCAAGGAAGAGAAAAGCCCACTCAAAGGTACAACTGAAACAAACAGTGATGATGATGATGATGATGATGATGATGATGATAAACAACCTTTGAGTGTGAGGCTTAAGGGGATCTCAAACCAGGGAAACAAAGGGGTGAGAACTTCTATTCCTGTCCAATCGCAGGGATTGGTACCAAAGATTGAGGTAAAAGGATCTGTTGAAGATCCTGATGATGAAGCTCCTCTGTCTGTGAGGTTCAACATGAATTCCAATACTGGGGCGTTGAGTTGCAAACCATATGACTCTGATGAGAAGAAACCCCTGGTTTCTAAAATTCAGCAGAATGATTCCACTATGAAGGACAAGCAGCAAAAGTCTTCTATGTTGTCAGGTAAGAGACCTCTTGATAAGGGCAATTCCTCAGATCAGTCTTCAGCTAAAAAGCCAAAGATCTCAGATTCACCTAGAACAATGAAATGCAAGCAAGTAACACTGAAAGCAGAAAAGGCTGATGAAGATGATGATCATATTCCAATTGCCCAAAGAATTAAAAAGTCAACTTCATCGGACAGTAAAACATCGTCCATGAAGCAAAAAACAACCAAAGTTGTATCTTCGTCATTTAAAAAGGTTAATAAAAAGTCAAAGAAAGAGATGAAAAATTCTAAATATATCAAGTCGACAAAGGTGTCGCCTAGTTCTGGCGATGGGCAGAAAAAATGGAATACCTTGGTTCACAATGGTGTCATTTTTCCACCTACATACAAGCCTCATGGGGTTAAGATGCTATATGGTGGGCGGCCGGTTGATCTAACTCCTGAACAAGAGGAGGTCTCTCTCTCTCTCTCTCTAAATATGTGTGTGTGTGGATGTGGGTGGGTGGGTGGGTGTACCAGTTATATATTATCGTATGTTCATGTGTTTTTGTGAAGACCAATGCTGTTATCACAATTGCCTGGAAAGTTTAAAGTTCTCATTCAGCTTGTTGCAAGATGTTTTAACCTGATCTGTTCATTCTGCAGGTTGCAACAATGTTTGCGGTGATGAAAGATACAGATTACATGAGTAAAACACAGTTCAAGAAGAATTTCTGGGAGGATTGGAGTAAAATACTGGGGAAAAACCATACCATTAAAGACTTGGACAAATGTGACTTTACTCCAATATATGAGTGGCATATGCAGGAGAAAGAGAAGAAGAAACAAATGAGTTCTGAAGTAAGTTGGTTGAAAATTTTTGGCTTCGATATATACAATCGCTTCTGGTACTGTATCTGTCTTATAACCTACATATTCTTTCGCATTATGTTCCTTCAAAGCAAATTCTTGACAATATCATTAAATTTTATAATCATTAAGCATGGTCACTGTTTATGCAGGAGAAGAAGGCTTTGAAAGAAGACAAGTTGAAGCAGGAGGAAAAGTATATGTGGGCTATCGTTGATGGCGTCAAAGAGAAGGTGAATATTTGGCTTCAATATAAATTTGATTTCTCCCTTTTAAAACTTCCTTCATTTCTTCTGAATTTAATTTAATTTGTTACTGTTTATCCCCATTCTACCCTGTTTTTAGAGAGTAATATTGATATATAACTTTTTTTTCTCCTCTTCCACCAATCTCATCAAGATCTACTAAAATTGAACTGTTTTCTTTTGATTTATTAGTCACTTTTCTGTTTCTTATGAAGTTCCTGCTAATTCAGATGATTGTTTTTATTGCAGGTAGGAAATTTCAGAGTTGAACCACCTGGGCTTTTCCGAGGTCGGGGAGAGCATCCAAAGGTATTGCACTATTGCTGACATTCTTGACAACTCAAATTTTGTAGAGAATCATATGCTTTAGTCTGATAATTGAATTTGCAGGATTCTTATGTTATTTTTTTTAAATTTTATTGTTGCTTATCAGATGGGAAAGTTGAAAAGACGTATTCATCCAAGTGACATTACCATTAATATTGGAAAGGATGCCCCAATTCCGGAATGTCCAATCCCTGGTGAAAGGTTAAGAGATAAAGAGAGAGGGCATTCATTTTCTAAATATATGAAAGTATTGGAGGTTATTTTCAATTTGGGTTATCTTAACTTTGAGATTTTTTTTTTTAATTGGCAGGTGGAAAGATATAAAACATGACAATACTGTCACATGGCTGGCATTCTGGAATGATCCCATTAATCCAAAAGAATTCAAATACGTATTTTTGGCAGCTAGCAGTTCTTTGAAGGGGCAAAGTGACAAGGAGAAATATGAGAAAGCTAGGATGCTGAAGGTAATAAGCAATTTGATGGTGCTTTTAGTTTTTATTTAGTGAACCATGTGTAATAGGTGTCTGTGCTTTAAATGCAGGATTATATCAAAAACATCAGAGGAGCATATACTAAGGATTTTACAAGTAAAGATGTTATGAAGAGGCAAATAGCAGTTGCTACCTATCTTATTGATAAATTAGCTCTTAGGGCGGGTAATGAGAAGGTATATCACATGTGCAACATGAACCATCCTATTTGTGTTCTTTTTACTGTATACAAGTATGGTAACTGTTGGTTAGGATGGAATTGAATGGAGGAAATGGATTGTTGGAGCTGATGTAGTTTGTTAGGCATTTTTTGTTGGTCAGGTGGTATATTTGGTGGCCCTATATGCATAGCTGATGATGTTTATGAAAATGTTAGTGACTGGTCCTAGCAATAGCAAAAGGACAAAAGTGGATTGCATCATCCATTAAATCATTTGCAACTATTGCTGTTCTAACTCTTTTTTTTCGGTTCTTTTTGGCCTCTCTTAACCTTATTGACTCTTTCAACTTCAAATCAAAAAATGGTGCAAGTCCTTGTATTTGGTTTTTTTCATGTCTAATCTAGGTTTTTCTTGTTAGTAATCTTAGGTTGCTCTTCTCTGTGTCAGGTAAAACAGTGCCTTCTGAAAATAATTGGGACTTAAAACGAGTTAGGTACGTAGGTTGAAAGATGCGGATAGCCAATTGGTGTTATCTATAGTTGGTCTTGAAAGATGTTGTTGGGTCCTATAATCTTGAGTTCTGCTGAAGCTTTCAAGCAATTCTTTTTGGGTATTCTTCATCTTATGGTTGGCCATGTGCAGGATGATGATGAAGCTGATACTGTTGGTTGCTGCACACTTAAAGTAGGAAATGTGGAGTGTATTCCTCCAAACAAATTGAAGGTATCGTCAGTTTATGCTTCCAAGAAGAGATATTTGGCATTTCTTTTGTACTAATTTTGATAATTGTTGGAATGGACCTAATTCTTATTTTTCTAAGCGTTGGAAATTGTTGTTTATGGAATTCTGTGGCATCTAGTCGTTTACTTGCTGGCTGATACTGGTGTTAACTTTATTTGTTCTTGTTTTTCATCATTTAGTTTGATTTCCTTGGTAAAGATTCCATTCAATATGTGAATACGGTGGAGGTTGAACTTCCCGTGTACAAGGCAATTGGACAGTTTCAAACTGGTGAGTTGTTGGCCACCCCTTGTTAGGATTCATGTGTATGATATGACTAAATCCAAAGAGCGTGTTCTCTCTTTTATGCAGGGAAAAGCAAAACTGATGATCTTTTTGACCAGCTCGATACAAGTAAATTAAATGCCCATTTGAAGGAACTCATGCCTGGGCTTACAGCAAAAGTCTTCCGTACCTATAATGCTTCCATTACACTGGATGAGATGGTATGTTGCAGCCTGTCATAGACATGAATTTCACTCTAATATGCATGCGTACATGTATGTTGTGCATAGCCTAGTTGTGAGTCATCATTTAGTATGTGAGACAAATCTATTGGACCAGAATGGTTTATAGCGAAATGTAAACAATTTATGAGAGCTTTCAAAGTAGTGGACAGATGAAATTTATGAAGTAATTTATTTCATGACTGTCGTCATCTTGTTTTTATATTTGATGTTTGAACAAGACTAGGGCTGGCAATACTTCACATGGAAATACTGAGTTTATATTTTACAGTAACATTCTTAATGATAGCATATCATTGCTTGTTGGGTAATTTTAATGCTTTATGCATTTTTATAGTGTTTCTATGCTTGTGTGATTTGGTTGGATTTAATTTCTTTAAAATTTTTGTTGAATTTATTCTTATTTGGATTTTCTTTGGTTGGATGACAGTTAAATAAAGAAACCAAAGATGGCGATGTGGCAGAAAAAGTAGTAATTTATCAGCGTGCAAACAAAGAGGTAAAGACCAATTCTTGCTAGATGTTAAGCTAATGAAAGAATCCATTTTGAGTTACCTTTTTGACATCTAGAATTTTGATTGTTCTTGCTGCAGGTTGCAATCATTTGTAATCATCAGCGTAGTATTTCAAAATCTCATAGTGCACAGATGTCAAGGTTGACCGACAAAATAACCGAACTCAAGGTAATAACTTTTTCTAGAATTTTCTTGGAAAACTTTGATGGACTTTTAATTAAGGTCTAACTTTTGGGCACTAGCGGATACCACTCGATTCTGTTGCTCCCTATGTATGTTCTATCCATGCAGGCCTGCCTTTGCTTGCATTGATGGCAAGACTGTTGGTCTGTAGCCATATTTTATTTAAAATTTCATTGGCTCCTTCTCAGGGCTTGTGTCTTTTCTACTTAATGCACTCAGGATATGTTCTGTGTCGTCATTCCAAATTTAAAAAATTTCTTCTCACAATTTGGTGCCTTTCAATTCCATCTATCAGGCTGACCCTTTTCCTGTTTCTTGCAGGGTGTTCTAAAAGAGCTAAAAATTGATTTGGACAGGGCTAAGAAAGGGAAGCCCCCATTGAAGGATGCTGATGGGAAGCAGAAGAGGAACTTGACCCCTGAAGCGTACAATAACTTGTTCCCATTTTCTTAAGCCTTTTATACAATTTTTGCCTATGTACACTTTCATTGATTTATCAATTTACATCCAGGATAAATAAAAAGATAGCTCAAACGAATGCGAAGATCGAGAAGATGGAGCGAGACATGCAGACGAAAGAGGATCTAAAAACTGTGGCATTAGGCACGTCCAAAATCAATTACCTTGACCCTAGGATTACAGTTGCATGGTGCAAGCGACACGAAGTTCCGATTGAGAAGGTAAACAGTATTTGCTATAATTGTTTTGGGATGATGCATTAGTCAATTGAGGTTCATTGCTTGTTATGTTGCTTGACAGATTTTCAACAAGTCTCTTCTGGCAAAGTTTGCTTGGGCAATGGATGTCGATCCTGACTTCAGATTCTGATCATCCAAAGTGAACCCAGGTTGGTGCTGTGAAATTCTTACTCCAAAGGAAAAAAGATGGGGACAAAGGAACAACCAACCCCTCTTCTTCAATTATAATCCATTTTTCCATTAAAGTTAATTTACAATTTTTTTTTCTTTTTCTTTTTCTGTTTCAGCTGAAAATTCATGTCATATGTCAATCTAATCTAATCAAGGGTTGATTGGCCCTTTCTTTTTTCCATCCCCTCAAACTGTTCCATGTTGGTAAAAGAGTTGCAACAGAAATTGTTTGCTTTTAACTTTTGAACATTACTTACTAACTTTCAAATGTTGAGATACATTGAAGAATGGTTCAAAAACAGAGTTAATTCTATACTTTTCCTCCCCCAGATTCCTTTGTTATTTACTATAATCATGTATTCTTTTGAGCATTGATTGGTTATGTTAACCTTCAATCTGATGCAAACAAAATAAATAAAAAGAACTCACAGGTTAATTCAATTGGATCGTAAAGTCGGGAGAAAAAAATCTTGAAAATCAAAAGTTGATTGAAAATTATAGTGTTAAGTTTGGTTTGGATTGATTTTATTTTTTATTTAGTTTGAATTAAGTTTAAGTATTAAATATATTTATTTGGTTTGAAAAGAATTAAAAAAATTTTAAAATTGATTTAAAATTGTATTTTTTCACTTGATTTGAATAGATTTTTTTTATTAGATTCGCATTAAATTTGGATATTAAATATATGTTAAGTTTGCATCTAATTTTAAGTAAGTGAAAAAAAAAATTAAATTGAATAAAATTTTATATTATTTTTAATTTTTATGTATTTTAAAAAATTTATAAAAAAGCATTTTATTTAATTTTAGAAAATCAGTGCTTATTGGTCAGCCGCATTTGATCAATTGGATTTGATAATTCATGTATTTATAGTATAAAATATTTTTATAAATATTAAAAATTTATTTATTTATATCGTGTTTTATATAAAAAATATCATAATTTTTGTTGACATTAAAATATAAAATATATATATTTTTATTTTGTTAAATGTATTTATGATTTTTATTAAAATTTTAAATTATGATATCTTCGTATTTTTTGTTTGAATTTTTTTTCGTATCATTTCACCTATGAAAATTTTAGGAATATGGACAACATTTATATTCCCTACTCTCATTAACGTTTCAAAGCCCACATTTGACCCAACCCACAGTCAAGATCTAGCCCAAACCATCCCACAGCCCATTAATATTTCCTAACTCTAATTCCTAAACTGTCATTTACAATCCATCAAGATATAAAACCAACGATCCAACAGCCCATTAATATTTCCTAAACTCTCATTTTCTGTTGCTTTGCTTGCTCCGATTTGAGCTATCCCCAAAATCTGTTTCGCATCGCTCGCTCTGAATTGGAATACTCCATTTGATCTTGCTACTATGTCAGGTAAATCTATTGTTCATTTACTTGGATGTTGGATTATACATGTGTTGGAATCTGCCATTCATTTTCCTCGTCAATCTTGATTCTACATTCTGTTACTCTCTACTTTTGCGACTCTATCAGATAAATCTACTGTTCATTTACTTGAATCTTAGAATATGTGTTAGAATCTACCATTCCGCTATTCATTTTCCTCGTCGATCTTGATTCTACATTTTTAAGTTTTCAGATTCTTTATTATCAAGTTTATTTCTTTGTAGGTTTTTAGATTTTGTCGAATCTTTTCATTCTGATACTCAGTTTCTTGGATTTTTCCGTGCTAATCCCCATACCTGACTAGCAAGGAGTTGATTATGGCAGATTTATAGTCTCCCGATTGTGAGTTTGGCCTAAGATTTAAGAGATCTATCTCCACGCTGGGCATCTGTACTTCTATAGTACAGATGGCTTTAGTGGGTATGTTTCTTAGTCTGTGTCCCTCTCAACACCTATCAAACCAGGGTAAAGCAACTGACATGCTTACTTGTTCATATGTCAAAGGATTGTAAGATTTTGCACGTTGGATTTGGTTATCTTCTTTGATGTATTTTAGATCTATGATGATTCATGTTCTAAGCCTCGATCTGTTGTTCTTGATAGAACAATCTTGATCTTGGGTTGTAGTTTTTATATATGAGATATGAATATCTGCATATGTGGTTGTTTCTCTTTTGATTGCCTGGCCTTGATTCTATGATTAATAGTTGATTTTTAACGTGCAGATCTGCTAAGTTGGGCATGTATTTGTGCGACTCAATCGGTGGTTAAGCTTGTTGAAGATGGGAAAATCAAGCTCAAGCTTTAATCTGCCATCCTTGATAGAAAATTTTTTATTTACATGATAGGTATGTATGAAGTTTAAACATTTGCATTGATGGCCATTTCTGATTTCGCGATTTAGGTTGGTTTTTTGTGATTAATAGTTGCATGTTTTACTATACAAGCCTCTGAAGATTCTGAATAATGGGTGGTCAGTTGATCTGACTCCTGAACAAGAGGTCTTTTTGTATATGTTTAAAGATTTTTGTACATTGAATTTTTACAGGCTACTGATATTGAAATTGCCTGAAAAAGAAGTTCTTTTAACCTGATTTGTTCATTTTACAGGTTGCAGTGATAAAAGATGCAGATTACAAGAGTAAAACATAGTTCAGAAAACACTATACCATGAAGGACTTGGACAAATGTGATTTCTCTCCATTTTGTGGAGGACATTTGCAGGACAGATATGAAGTAAGTTGTTTGAAAATAATTTTTAGCTTTGATATATGACACCCCCTTCTGGTAGTGCATCTGTCTTTGAGTATCATTTATAGATCTGCTAAGTTAGCATGTATGTTATTGCAGCTGTTGTTACAGCTTGTTAAAGATTTGAAATTCATGACTTAAGTCTTGATCCGGCTTCCATGATAGAAAATTTTGTCTACATGATAGGCATATCTGAAATTTAATTGTCTTTGTGGTTGTGTCCGATTTACGCATGATTTCTTGATTAATAGTTGGTGGCTTTGTGCTAGATCTGCTGTGTGTGTATGTGTTTGGATCAATTGTTGCTACAGCTTGGTTAGTTCTGATAGTTTGAAACTTAGGAGAAATTTTGTAACACTAACTTCTTTCCCTCAATTTCCACTTTAAAAACTTGAGAAATAGTGGGGCAGATTTTCAAGCTCCTCTGGCTACTCTGTTCCCCATTATTCTCCATCATTAAAAGAGAAGCACCTAATATTGAGTTGTTTTAGCACTAAAATCAGCTGGTCAATTTCTAAATTGAGAAAAATACAAGAAAACAGAAAACCTCCTATCAATAACATCGTAGCTGACATAATAGTTCATCGGAGCAAAAATTTTAAAAATTGAAGATCTTTAGATGCTGCATGAAGCGACCTCATATCTCACAATCTGTTACAACTACTAAATCAGTTCATTCTACTAATAGGGTTTATTTGCTGCTGGAGCTGCAGTCTGTTACAGTTACTAAATCAGAACATTCATACTATTAGAAGGGTTTACTTGCTGTTGGAGCTGCTGACAGAGCTGCTGATTGAGCTGCCACTGGAGTTGCTGCCGAAGCTGCTGCTGTAGTTGCCGCTGGAGCTGCTGACGGAGCTGCTGATAGAGCTGCCGCTGGAGTTGCCGCCGGAACTGCTGCTGGTGCTGCTCCAGAAGATCGCTTTGCTTTTTTTCTTTCAATTTTTCTGTTGTTTTTGATGCTGAAAGAATCAAGATAACTCATACGACTTGCTATTGGTTTCGCTGGATAGAAATTTTTTGGATGCGCGGGATCTATAGCCACAGTAGTATGTTCCTTTTTAACATGCTTGTCCATCTCCATGGTACCTCCTGGAATTGGCTTTTTACATCTATTGCACGTAGTATTTAGTCATGGAAAAAGAACAATTAAGGTTTATTACCCATTGGTCACAGAAGAAGCAAAGGAAAAGAAAGCAGCCTATTCTAGGAGTGCAACAAGTAAAGCATACTATAGTCTTATTCCCTAAGCCCATTAGAGTATATTCCCCCATCAGTGTTCTGAATCAAAGGAAAAGAAAGCAGCCTTCTAGTCGTGCCTAAAGTAAAGCATCCTGAATTTATTCCCTAAGTCCATTAGATTATTCCATCTGCTACATTGGAATTCACAGCCAAATGTGTCTTTGTTTCAATCACTGTGTAAGCCCCATACAAAGGATAGGTTGGTTCGCTTGAAGAGAATCTTTTCTATGATTAGACTTGACGATGTTGTGTATGAACAGGATCAGAATCTTTGTATGGGGCTTACACAGTGATTGAAACAAAGACACATTTGGCTGTGAATTTCAATGTAGCAGATGGAATACTCTAATGGGCTTAGGGAATAAATTTAGGATGCTTTACTTTTAGCACTCCTATAATAGGCTGCTTTCTTTTCCTTTGCTTTTTCTGTGATCAATGGGTAATAAAACTTAATTGTTCTTTTCCTAGGACTAAATACTACGTGCAATAGATGTAAAAAGCCAATTCCATGAGGTACCATGGAGATGGACAAGCATGTTAAAAAGGAACATACCACTGTGGCTATAGATCCCGCGCATCCAAAAAATTTCTATCCAGCGAAACCAATAGCAAGTCGTATGAGTTATCTTGATTCTTTCAGCATCAAAGACAACAGAAAAATTGAAAGAAAAAAAGCAAAGCGATCTTTTGGAGCAGCACCAGCAGCAGTTCCGACGGCAACTCCAGCGGCAGCTCTGTCGGCAACTCCAGCGGCAGCTCTATCAGCAGCTCCAGCAGCAAGTAAACCCTTCTAATAGTATGAATGTTCTGATTTAGTAGCTGTAACAGACTGCAGCTCCAGCAGCAAATAAATCTTATTAGTAGAATGAACTGATTTAGTAGTTGTAACAGATTGTGAGATATGAGGTCGCTTCATGCAGCATCTAAAGATCTTCAATTTTTAAAATTTTTGCTCCGATGAACTATTATGTCAGCTACGATGTTATTGATAGGAGGTTTTCTGTTTTCTTGTATTTTTCCCAATTTGGAAATTGGCCAACTGATTTTAGTGCTAAAACAACTCAATATTAGGTGCTTCTCTTTTAATGATGGAGAATAATGGGGAACAGAATAGCCAGAGGAGCTTGAAAATCTGTCCCACTATTTCTCAAGTTTTTAAAGTGAAAATTGAGGGAAAGAAGTTAGTGTTACAAAATTTCTCTTAAGTTTCAAACTATCAGAACTAATCAAGCTGTAGTAACAATTGATCCAAACACATACACACACAGCAGATCTAGCACAAAGCCACTAACTATTAATCAAGAAATCATGCGTAAATCGGACACAACCACAAAGATAATTAAATTTCAGATATGCCTATCATGTAGATAAAATTTTCTATCATGGAAGTCGGATCAAGACTTAAGTCATGAATTTCAAATCTTTAACAAGCTGTAACAACAGCTGCAATAACATACATGCTAATTTAGCAGATCTGTAAATGATACTCAAAGATAGATGCACTACCAGAAGGGGGTGTCATATATCAAAGCTAAAAATTATTTTCAAACAACTTACTTCATATCTGTCCTGCAAATGTCCTCCACAAAATGGAGAGAAATCACATCTGTCCAAGTCTTTCATGGTATAGTATTTTCTGAACTATGTTTTACTCTTGTAATCTGCATCTTTTATCACTGCAACCTGTAAAATGAACAAATCAGGTTAAAAGAACTTCTTTTTCAGGCAATTGCAATATCAGTAGCCTGTAAAAATTCAATGTACAAAAATCTTTAAACATATACAAAAAGACCTCTTGTTCAGGAGTCAGATCAACTGACCACCCATTATTCAGAATCTTCAGAGGCTTGTATAGTAAAACATGCAACTATTAATCACAAAAAACCAACCTAAATCGCGAAATCAGAAATGGCCATCAATGCAAATGTTTAAACTTCATACATACCTATCATGTAAATAAAAATTTTTTTAACAAAGATGGCAGATTAAAGCTTGAGCTTGATTTTTCCATCTTCAACAAGCTTAACCACCGATTGAGTCGCACAAATACATGTCCAACTTAGCAGATCTGCACGGTAAAAATCAACTATTAATAATAGAATCAAGGCCAGGCAATCAAAAGAGAAACAATCATATATACAGATATTCATATCTCATATATAAAAACTACAACCCAAGATCAAGATTGTTCTATCAGGAACAACAGATCGAGGTTTAGAACATGAATCATCATAGATCTAAAATACATAAAAGAAGATAACCAAATCCAACGTGCAAAATCTTACAATCCTTTGACATATGAACAAGTAAGCATGTTAGTTGCTTTACCCTAGTTTGATAGGTGTTGAGAGGGACCCAGACAAAGAAACATATCCACTAAAGCCATTTATACTATAGAAGTACAGATGCCCAGCATGGAGATAGATCTCTTAAATCTTAGGTCAAAAATCAGCTCTGGGTAAGAAAGGATGAAGGACGAAAAATGGAAGAGGATGAACTGAGGCAGGCAGTACAAAGAAAACAGCCATCAAACATAAGACTTCGCCAAACAGATCAGTTTGAGTTTGGCAATGAAGAGATAGGGCACATAATCATAGTTTTGAAATCCCTGTTTTGCCCTTGAAAAGACAGATGGCTGATTGTCACTCTACAGTCTGGCCTAAGAGGCCACGCCTATCCATCGATATATGAATATAAAAAAAAAGTAAAAAAAATTAATTTTCTTTGATTCCTCAAAAATTAATTTGAAATCAAAGAAAAATATAAAAGTAGATTTATAACTAATTAAAATGTAATTGATTTATAATACAATTAGTTTATGATCCATACAATATATAAATTAATTTTATTTATTTAAATATATATAAACACATAAATAAATATTATTTAATTTACATATATAATATATATAATACATATAATAGTTTTGAGTTAATTTGTTAAAAGTAAGATAATTATGAAAGAATGTAAATATTAATTAAAATATCAATTATTAAAATTAAAAATATAGTAATAGTAATAATAATAGTAATAGTAATAATGAGCTTTCATAAAAAAAAATTATGTAGACAATTACTTTAATGAGCTTTCATTAAAAAAAAAAAAATTTTACCTCATCGCTTACATCCTTAATATAGTTTCCTTTTCAACCTAAATCACAATCGTAAAAAAAGAATACATTAACAAAAAAAAGGCAATTGATGATTGAAATTGATAAAAAGTGAAAATTGAAAGTACAAAAATAAATTAGAATTTAATCTATAATAGATAATAGGGCAAGGAATTTTTTTTTTGGAAAAAATAGAGTAATATTATATGTTATCATATGTGTCATTATTAGAATATACACATAAGATAATATGAAAGGACTATTTAAATTTTAAATTTTGTAGATACATTTGAAAAAAGCAAGCTTTAAGATAAATTTTATCTAATTTAAATTAGATTTTTGCCTATAATTCAAAAATTACTTATGTAGATATACAAATAAACAAAATTTATTGAATAATTTTTTATATGTTAAGAAAAACAAAAGTTTAAAAGATAATTTATTACTATGATTGAAAATTTTAAATTCAAAAAATATGTTTTTAGATCATTAGGAAATTTATTTAATTTTAAAAAAAATTTATCTAAATTGAATTTTGTTGTCAACAATTTGAAAATTATTAAAATAGATATTCACATAAGCAAACTTTAAAGTAATTTCTTATATGTCAAATAAAAAATTATCCATATAAGTGTTCACATAAACAAAACTTATCAAGTGTCTTTATATTCTATAATATAATATCAAAGCAAAATACCATTTTGTTAGCTAAATAAATTAATATTTTATTTATAAAACTTAAAAAATATAAATTGGTTTTACACAAATATGCAATTTATTATTTTTCCATAAATTAAAAACAAATGTAATAGAAACAAAACCACCGCAAAGACTACAAAAATATAATTTATTATTTATTTATTTTCTTGTCACGTGGAGTTTGGGCCAACATGTGTTTAAAAAGCTTAAACTGTAAATCATAATTATGCATGATTTTTGTCTCATATTCCCCCAAAAATAGAAGTTTTTAAGGTCCAATAATTGGTTGGTTTGATTGATTTGGTTTTAAAAATAAAAATTAATTTAATCAATTTTTTTTAAAATGTAATCGAAATTGATCAAATTATTTTTAATATAATAAAAAAAAACTAAATCAGTATAAAGTAAGTCGATTTAATGGAAAAATAAAAATTTTTATTATATTTTTCAATAATTTTCAATAATAATTTTACAACAATTTCAACTCAATAAAACTTATGTTATAATTTTCTATCAATGTCATATTTGTTATTTTTATATATTAATATTAACTTGTTACTCATGCAATGCATGAATTATTTTTATTTTATTTAAATTTAAATAAAAATATAAATTAATATTATTGAATTTTTATATGTTCAAAATATATGTAAAATATTAATATATAATTAAAATATCGAATCATCATAAAAATAAAAATTTTAATTAAAAAATAGATAAAATTTAACATATACAATAAATAATATTGGAGGAAGAAAAAACATCAAGAAGATATTGTAAATAATATTATGAAGTACACCAATAAAGTATTAAAATAGAAATAAAAAGTTTTATCACTTCAAATTAATTTTTTTAATTTATATTATTTTTTTATCATTTTTATACACTTGGAGATTTATATAATTTTAAGATAAGTTTTATTTATTTAAGAAAACTAATGATTTTAGATGTTTAAATAATGTACATGATAATTTACATGTGTGTATTTTTTTTAAGAATTTCAATAATATCATGATCTTTCGCATTTATATGGCTTACAAAATATTTATGCTTTTCAATTGTTTTGAAGTTGAAATCTTATACAAAATTATGTTCTTGTAAAAACTAAAATAAAATAATTTTAAATTTTAAGTAAGTATTAAATCGTAAACAATTATTTAAAAAATTATTGACAATTTTTTAATGAATGTTTTTCAAATTTTAAACAGAAGAAATGGATCAATTCCTTTTTATCTCCCCCACGATATGTATATGAAACATGGGATAAAATTAATAAAATAAATAAATAAATAAATATATCATTAACATTTAAAATACCTAAACCAATATGTGATGGATTGAGTATACCCATCTACTTCAGTGAATTCATAGCTTGTCTCACATATTACCTTACAATTTATAATATAATATGGTGATACGATACGAATACAATACAAAAATAAAATATGAAAATAACATGGTTTAAAATTATAGTAATAATTATATATGAGTTTAATAAAATAAAAAAAATTATATTTTATATTTTTGTGTCGATACAAATTATGACACATAATTTTCATATAAAATACGGTATGAATATATGAAATTTAATATTTTACAAGACACGAATATATAAATCGTCAAGTTTAATGTAATCTTGTTTCTACTTTTTTTCTCATCAAAACAATAAGAAGAATGTAATGAACTATAAATGGGCACATGCTAACACAATGAAACAAACGTATAATGTTAATAATTATTTGGTTAAAGTTCATCTAATCTCATAAAAAAATAAAATAGAAGTTAAAAATTGAGATAATTTTCCATTTTGATTGAACACAAAAAGGGAGGTTTGCAAGCAAAAGAAAGGCAATAAATAATGGGTGTTGGTGCGGGTTGGTATTAGAATGAGATAGGGTTAAAAAGGGGACTGTAATAGGAACTTTGGGCATAGGGTGACCTAATTGAGCTTATTGTTAAGCGACTACATGTTTAAAAGGTTAACCTCACAGAGCCCACATGTGATATGAGAAGGGTTAAGGGTCACAAATGTCAATGATATTCTAATAATATTCTAATAATATTTCATATTGATGCTATTATTTTAGTAATATTTTAGTAATATTATAGATTGATTTGATATTGATTTAGAGAATATTAGATATTGATTTAGATATTGATTAGGTGATTATAAGAATTGATTTAATCATTATTTTTATTTATTGTATTTTTTATTTTGTAACAGTTTACCTTTGTATAAATAGCTTTAAGCCTCATTGTCAAATACAAATGATTACAATATTTTCATGGTATTAGAGCTATTTTATGGTTCATTTCGAAGGTGAATCATCTTGGAATAACCAATATTTGTTTATTCTCATCCTTAGTTTATTCTCCTTTCTAAACTTCATTTTATGCTTCCATGCTTCAATTTTTTGGGTTTCTTTTCCCATCTTCAATATTCATCTCTTATATCAATACTCATAATTTTCTAAATCTTCATTTTTTTAAGAGTTTAATGGCAAGTATTCAATGAGAAAATGTACAACTAATTTCTATTATCCTTGATAGAAAAAACTACAATAGGTGGGCTATGGTTATGTGTAGTTATTTAAAGGGCATAAAAATATGGCTTGTTATTATAGGAGAATGCAAAGCACTAGAAAGAAAATAAGAAAAATTCGATAACAAATTTGTAGATCGACTGGAGAAATGGAAAAGTAAGAATTATTGAATTCTGATATGATTCGCCAATACCACGGTTTTTTCTATCAATGTTCATTTTGGGTGATTTAAACCTACTAAAGATGTTTAAGATTTTTTTATCACACGATACAATTTTACTACCCTTACTCATCAATATCATATTTTGACCATTTTATCTTACCTTTGTTAAGAATCAGGTCAATCAATTGATGATTTTCATTCTAAAATGCAATATTTATAGGACAGGGTTGAAAATTCTGAGCCAAAATTCAACGATAAAAGTAATGTTGGTAATTTTATTATTTATCGAAATCAAATTTATCTTATTCAATTTCTAATGATACTTAAGATGAATTTGAGAATACCAAGTTTTCACTTTTGCACCGATATCTCTTACCAATTATGGATAATGCTCTTATAAAAATGATATCTACGAAAACTCGATTGGGTATGAGTCAGACTCATAGTGTTGATACTATTGTTGTTGCTGCTTCTTAGAAAAGTACTAGTTTTACTTTCACAAGTCTTGTTCATAATGTGAAAGGACTAATCATCTTGTTAAAAAATATAGAGCTAAATGTCATTATAATAGTAGTCTAATTTATGATCCTCACATAAACAGGACTGCTACGATAACAACCACTGAACTAAATATTTTTAAGTTTTTTTTTTAGACTATTACAATTTTCATCATTGATTTTTAAGCTTTATTCAATCAAGTATTATCTCAATCTCATTTTTTGCCATGTCTATTGCCATATCAGGTAATATTTGATTGTTTGATATTACCTGTAGAAATCATATGACTACTGACCTTTCCTTGTTCAAAAGCAAGATACCTATACCGAATAGTCTAATCATTAAAATAGCAAATGGATTTGTCTTCAAAGCTAGTTACATTGGTAATATTGAAACCTCAAAACTATGTATATCTGACACTTATCTTATTTCTAATCTTACCTTAAATTTACTTTCTGTTGGCCAACTTTATGACCTTGGTCTTGATTTGCATTTTTTATAATGATATGGCTATATTATGCAGGATCCTTAAACAAGTCAAAAAGTTAGGACAAGACATAAGGTTGGAACACTGTTTGAGCTTAAAACTTTAAAAATTTCATAACACTTACTTACTGCTACTACGTCTCAAACAACCAACTCTTCAATTTTTTAAAATTTATAGCATTCTAGGCTAGGACATGCATTTTTTTCTCGAATAAAGTCACTTGCTTCCACTAGAGTCTTAAGTAATGTTTCTCATGATATTTTTGATTGTTTGTCTTGTTAACTTGGAAAGTAAAGTGCTTTACATTTTAATAAAAGTGATTTTATCTCATCTGTTCCTTTTGATTTAGTTTATTATGATATTTATGGTCCAACTCCCACACCAACCTTAGAAGGTTCACGTTACTTTGTTATATTTATTGATGATTTCTCTTGTTATAATTGGATATATTTATTTAAACACAGAACTTAACTTTTATCAAATTTTCATGAATTCAATAACATGATACAAACTTAATTTTTTAGAAAAATAAAAATTTTATGTCTGATAATGTCGCTGAATATAGAGAAATTGAGTTTCATAACTTGTTAAAAGATGATGAGACTTCTCCTCATAGGTCATGCCCATATACTTCACAACAAAATGGTCGAGCAAAAAGAAAACATCATCATATTCTTGACACAATTTGTGCCCTTTTCATTTTCACTTTTCTTCCTAAACATTTTTTCGGTGAAGCTGCTCTCATTGTTGTTTATACTATTAATCGCGTTCCTATACTAGTATTAGGCACACGGTCTCCCTATGGATGTCTATACAATAAGATACATGATTATCATTCTCTCAAAATTTTTGAATGTGCTTGTTTTGTTTTACTTCCTATTCATGAAAAGACTAAACTTAAACTTATAGCTAGATTATGTTATTTTTTGGGTTATAGTATAGAACACAAAGGATATAAGTGTTATGATTCAGTGTTTAAACATTTTAACATTTCAATACATATAGTTTTTTGGGAACATAAAAAGTTCACTAATGTGTACTCATTACATTCACCATGTTCTTTTTCATGTATTTTTTACATATTCATTTTTTTTATTTTTTTTCAAATAAAGATATTGTTATAAGTGCTTCTGATTTAAACAATGATCTATCTTCTTCCACTTTTATTATGTTTGATCTAATTGAGGCTCCTTTTGATACAGTTATCCTTATCCCATACATAGTGCCTCCATTCCGTTGTTTCATTCAAGTAAAGAAACCTAACATTCAACTTCATGATTTTCATTGTTAACATGCTTTAGCCATGTTACATGAATCTCATAATTTTCGTGAAGCTATCTCTAATCTTATACGGTAGCAAGCAATGGTAGAAAAGTTTCAAGCTCTTGAAAAAGCTTATACTTAGGATATTATTGAATGATTTTATGATAAGTCAATGATTGATTATAAGTGGGTTTATAAGATTAATATTAGATCTAATGGGTCAGTTGAACATTACAAAGCTAGTCTTGTTGCTAAAAAATTTACACTAAAATATGGCATTGACTATGAAGGGACTTTTGCTTTAGTTGTATGTCTCACATTTGTTCGTTCACTATTAGCTGTTGTTGCAACTAAAAAGTGGTCAACTTTTCAAATGAATGTTAAAAATGCCTTCTTAAATGGTGATTTCATTGAAAAGTCTATATAAAGTTACCTCATGGTTTATTTGTACCTTTCAATATGGTCTGTCATCTTCAACATGCTTTATATGGTCTTATGTAAGCCCATAGAGTTTGGTTCTTGAAGTTTAGTATCACTGTTTCACAACTTGATTTTGCATCTAGTAATAATGATTTTACCCTTTGTACTCGAATTACTAAAAATGGTACTACTCTTTTTTTACTTTATGTGGATAATATGATTATTACGAGTAATGATACAAATGGTATTCAAGATTTGAAGACTTTTCTTCATTCTAAGTTTGAGATGAAAGACCTTGGTCTTTTAAGTTATTTTTTGAGCCTTAAAGTCACTAATGATTCCACTGGTTTACATTTATCTCAAACAAACTATGCTTATGATCTTATTGTTCAAGCAAGTTTAACTAATAGCCAGATTGCATCATCACCACTTAAACAAAATTGAAGCTTTCTCCTTTGATGGTATGCTATTTTCAGACCTTTCTTTGCATCGAACTCTAGTAGGTAGTCTTGTATACTTGATAGTTACTCATTCAAAAATTGCCTATGTTTTTCATCTGGTTATTCAATTTCTCTCTGCTCCTTGATCTACTCATTTTGCTACTGTCCTCTAGATCTTATGATATGTTAAGCGTACTATGTTCCATGCTTTGTATTTGTCCTCTAGTTCCTCTTTGGCTTGCATTATTATTATGATGTTGATTGGTCAAAAGATCCAATTGATCGTCGTTCTACCATAGGCTATTTTTTTTGTTCTTTTCTTATTTCTTGGTGAAGTGAAAAGCAACTTATGGTGTCTCACTCTAGCACTGAAGCTGAGTATCGAGCTTTTGCATATGCCACATCAAAACTTTTATGGTTACGATGGCTACTTTAAGATATAAGTATTTCTCATCACTCTAGTACTCCTATATTTTGTGACAATCAAAATATCATTCAAATAGCTCACAATGATGTTTGTCATTAGTGCATTAAACATATTAAAATTAACTGTTACTTCATTTATCACCATCTGCTTGCTTATACTATTTGACTTGTTCTTGTTACTAGTGTTGATCAACAAGCAAATATTTTCACCAAATCACATCCACCTGGTTAATTTCTTATCCAAGTTTTCAAACACAAATTGACCTCTACATTACCATATTGAGTTTGCAAGGGGTGTCAATGATATTTTAATAATGTTTTAGTAATATTCTAGATTTATAATATTATTCTAGTAGTATTTCAATAATATTTTAGATTGATTTGATATTGATTTATATAATATTAGATATTAATTTTGTGATTATAAGAATTGATTTAATCATTATTTTTATTTATTGTATTTTCTATTTTGTAACAGTTTACCTCTCTCTATATAGGCTTTAAGTCTCATTATAAAATACAAGTCATTACAATAAAATTTTCACCAAACATTGCTTTTGTAATTGGTATTTTTCTAATCTAGGTGATTTTTTTTTTTATTGTGAGGACTAACGACATAATCGATTAAATTTGAGTTAATACAATATTAAGTTCGAGTTTGATTTGAAATTTAAAGTTCGAAATTCAGCTTAAACTCAATTGAATTTTATTTTTTTAGCTTGAACTCGACTCAAGATAGAAATCGAGTTACTCGAACTCACTCGATTAGGTTCGATTATTATTTAAAAATAAACTCGATTCTTATATTCAATAAAAAATTGATTATTTGTGCTCAAACTCGAGTTTGAAATATTTTATTAATTAAAATAATTAAAATACATTAAAACATAAAATTTTAATTAAATTCATGAATTACTTAATATACTAATAAATAAATATAAAAATATTATTTAAAATTATTTATTAAAATTAATAAACGAATATAAACAAATAAAAACTAAACATATTTACAAACGATTTAATTAAAATTCTGTTTGTTTACATTCTTACTTCTTCCTAATCAATGTACTAATGTTCTTATTTTGTCTTACGAATAAAGCACCAAATTATTTTAATAATCACAAATGATGTGAGATTATAAATAATAAATACTATTATCTAAATAATACATAGATGAAAGTCTCCGTAATTGTACTGTAGTTGACACGTGTTCAAATTTAATTCCTTGACACCTTTTTTTTACAAATTTTAGAATTTAAGAAAAAATTTGCTTGGCCATGGATAAGATTCAAGCGTACAAAGCAGATTTTGAATTCCTAGCGTTGCAATTTAACAAAAAATTAAAACTGAAGCTTCCCGAAAGCTTCTTTAGGCAAACGGCACTGAAAAAAGGAAGAAATAGAAGGGGAAGGGGAAGGGAAAAGGGATCCATGAGAAAGAGAAGTAGGAGACGGAAAAGAGGAAGGAATCACTGCCAACGAAAACTGCGATCGACGATGAAGAAACGAATGGTGAGGCAGCGAGAAAGGGACATTTGACCACTTGCCTTTTATTACGGGTCAAGTCCAGAATCTGTCTCCTCACTCTCATGATTGAATTGATGTCATGAAGCTAGTCAACGGTAGTCTTCTTTTCTATTTATTTCAATTTAAGTATCTTATCAAGTTTTCTTTCAGTTTATTATTCTTGATAATTAGATGGGTCAATTAAGGATCGAGGTTTTCGGGTATAAATGCTTCATAGTCTCAATATATGCCTTTTCTGTTCTTTACATTCTGTTGTTAGAATTGGGCCCACGAAGAGTTATTTTTCTTGTAATGAACAAATTCATTACGAGGTAACTTGCCGATTATTTATTTTCCTTTTAGCAATATGATGGATTGATAGAATTTTGAATAGAACGTGATAAAATTATTATCCTCTATTAGTAATTTAAATATCTTATAAAATTGTCTTTCGCTTCATGGCCAGTGGCACAAGAAACCTTAAGGAAGAAATTAAAGCTTGAGTTCGAACCGGACCTCCTCTCCTCCTTTCCATGTAATGGGGTGTTGCCTTCCTTTGAATAAAAAAAAAATCCTATAAATTGATGAGTATGCTAAAATATTAATTTAATGTCTTCACGTTGTTTAGAACATTTTTAGTAAAATCTTTGTCCTGTTTTATATAACACATGCAAAAGAGAAAGAGTTCATAATGTAAGCATTTTTTCTTTAACCTTTAATGATTTTTTAATCTGATCTTGCAAGTTAATAATTTCAACGATAGCAAAATTTACAGTTGATTTCGTCTTGAGTAATGACAATGGCACAAGTGTGCTTTTATTTTTTGCAGGTGCAAGACAATGAGAAAGAATCAATCCTTCATTTTTTTTTTTTTTTAATTTCAGGTATACTTGTGAATTTTTAGCCTTGCAGAAATTGGCTTAATGTAGCAAAGCATGAGAATAACTTCACATTATGCTTAATGCTTGCATCATCTTTCTTTTTATTTTGTAAGATGTAAATAAAGGTTACATTCTTTCTTTTCTTTAGATAGTGATATTGGAGAATCTTTATTGCTGTCTATTTCATATGAATTCAACTGTCTTGCCTGACTAATTTATGGATGTATATTTTTTTTTTTCTTCGGGTTTATTTAGTTGTTTGGCTGCTTATGAAATTGGGAGAGAAAAAGCAAAAAAAAAGCAGAAACAAAAGGTATGTAACAAAGCATGTGGAAAGTCTTGACTGCTTAATTTTAAAATAGCTTGTTACGTTTTATAGTTTGAAAATTTAACAGAGCTAATTTCCAACATGTGAGTATGGAACATAGCTCGCTCGTTTTATGGCACTATAGGTTGTTAGTGTTCGTTCTTTATTGTTAATTACTATGTTGTAACTGTTTAGATGTCACAAACTCAAGTTAACAGCATGAAGGCTTGATAAGTCTGTCTTAATAAGGTTTTCATTTGTATGTAACTAGCTGTTCTGGAAATTCTGGTTGTGACTACTTTCTTTTGTTGAAAATCGTAAGCCTGATGATTCATGAAACATATCTGAATTGAATAAAGTTAAGAATTGGTTTAATTCTAGAACTAATCCATAGAAAATACTTAAAAAGGAAATGACAAAGGAAAAAATTATTTATACTATTAAGAGAGTTGTTCTAATCAAACAATAATTTACTACCACCTTGGTTCAATCCAACCACTATATAATTGTTCTTTTGTGTTGTAAAAGTCTTCCATAACAACATTTGAGCCATAAAAATGATACTTTTTGTAATCTAGCGAATAATATACCAAGTTATCCTCATAAAACCTGGGGAGGCAAACTGTGTTCCTCATTTCTTCTGTTGTTGCTGCGGTAGAGAAAGATGATATACGGCTAACATGGATTACCTTATCTCTTACATTGTCAATTTCAACCCAATTCATTGTAGAGAGATTCAACTCGAAAACCTTGAGCCACTTTCCCATGAAACCCACAAACACAGATAGAAGCTTGCCATTTCCTTGTAGAAGAAAGCTTTGATAGAATGACTTGCAAGGCCTTTGAGGCTTGTCAAGAACTTCCCAGATAAAACCCTCCCTAAACACTCCTAGGTTTCCCTCTGAACCAAGCAAGTACAACTCTTCATTATAGAAAACTGGATTATTGTTTTTACTCAACTTGAAATCCTTCCATTTAAAAGCATAAAGACTTTCCCAGTGTCCCTCTCCTACCAAAATGTAAATCAAAACAAGAAGGCAACCTGAAGAATCCGGTGAAGATGAAAAATCACAGCCTATAATTGTTTTAAATTCATGGGGAAGCTTCGGAAGTAGAATGATTTTTTTTGTGAAGGGATTCCAAAAGAAAATGGTGTATTCCCCTTGTAACATTAAGCACCAACCTTCTTTTGAGTAGCACATTCTGACGTCACTTGATTTGTTAGGATTATTCATTAAATATCTTTCTCGATGCAATGGATCAATAAACTTGCATTTATCTTGGCCCTTTTTACAAACCATAAGCCATGGGGCTAAAGAATGTCTCACCAATTTTTTTATGGTGGCTGGCCAATGGATTGGAGGGGCTGCTAACCGGCAGATTCTGTTAACAACGCGAAAGTTCATATAATCATGTAACACAAGGCAGCTAGCGACTGAAGATAGCAGATCCAAAGGAAGCTCGCAAAAATATCCTATTTCTTCTTTATTTTTACTTTCCACACATGGCACAATGTCTTCGATTTGGTCAGGCTCTATCTTCTCCATCCTTCTATGAACAGGACTTAGACTGTAGATATTCGAAAAGAGTAACATTAAAGAGATGCATTTATGAAATAATTAACATATATATTAACCAAAGGACACTAGTATTTTATCTTACCTCAAGTCTGGCATTACCCAAATAGGTGTGCTCCATGGTGGTTTTAGATCTGTACAAGGCAAAGAGACCGAAACACTGTTCTCTTCTATGTCGATTGAATACAAGCTTTTGTCGTCACTCAATGTGAAAAATATGCGATTCCCTTCAGTTTCTGGCTTCAGAGCAGGACAAGAATATGCAGCTTTTTCATCCACAAAAAATGCTCGATCCTTGGCACATTCTACTTTAATCCATTCCATTAGCGAAAAGTCCAATTTGAAAACCTCAACACCAGTTACCTCTACAAACAGTTTTCCTCCATGTACTAAATAAATTACAAATACTTCACCACAAGATTCCACCATGTAGCTACGGAAATGGTTTGAATGATCCTGAAAGTGCGGAATGGTTCCGTGTGAATGGATGACAAAACTGTCTGGCAAATCTTGTTTAATTACTACCAGTTTGTTCCATGCAAAAGTCCTTGCGTATAATTTTCCGTTGCAGCAAATAGAATCTTGGAAACAGTCCACATTTTATCACAATATTCTCTTACGGACTGCTCAGTCCACTGTTGATCTCCAACTCTACAAAACATGAGCAAAGGAACTAACTTGACAAATATTATGATCGAACAATCAGGATTTCCAGGAGATGATGACAATATGGAAGATCCTATCTCTCGCTTAGGCCCCAAAGCAAGTGATGGTAACTGTATTGATTCCAAAGTCACAGGATTCCATAGAGAACACTGATCAATTTCCAATAAGAACAACCAACCGTGAGAACAAGGGAGAATTGTCTTTCTACGCAACACAGCGATGTTTTTCATCAACTGTTTCTTTCCAGGTTTGGTTATGTTGCAAAAAAACTGGTTTCTATAACTTCGGCCGTTCCTGAATAACAACCAAGGGTATGGGTTCGGTTCAGGTGGACATAAACGCGTTTCTCTCCTTGCTTTCAGCTCCATATCTGATCAGAACAACAAATAAAAGTAAACACCTTGCAGAGGACGCTTGAAAGAGAACAGATTAAAAAATTGAACTACTATCATTGCTTGCATTCAGAGAAAACGCTTGCTTATAAATAATAAAAGAACAAGTTATAGTTGTGTAAGGATTATAAAATCCTACTCTGAATTGATATTAGCAAATCTGCGTACGGAAAAACTACAATCCCAAGATCAAGGCTTAGAACATGAATCATCATAAATCTAAAATATATCAAAAAAGCTAACCAAATCCAACGCACAAAAACTTACCATCCTTTGATTGATTTCCCCTGATTTGATTGGTGTCGAGAGGATCCTGATCAAGGAACATATCCAGTAAAGCCAGCTATACCATAAAGCCAAAAATCAACTCCAGGTAGAAAAGAACGGAGAGAATAAACCGACAATGAAGGAGAGAATAAGAGCAGGATCGAACAGCAGCGCAAGAAACGTAAGACTTTCTCGAGCAGAGAGTTTTGAGTTTTGTAAAAATAAGTGACGGGCAGAGGGACGTATATAGGGGATTCCTTAGTTTTAAAATCCCTGTTTTGCCCTTGAACAATTCGTCCATTGTGGATATTTCTTGTCACAATATGAATAATTACGATTATTTAAATATGAACATAATATATTTATTATATATATTATTTATAATATGATATAATTAACATATTTAAAATTAATTTATATTTAAATAATGCGATACGGTTAATATGTTTATATATAAATAATATATTAAACATGATTAATTTATTTATTTAAATAAAAATTTATTTAAATTAATATTTAAATAAAAAATTATTTAAAAATAAATATTTGTAATTTATTTAAATATTAAAATGATATGATAGATATAATTAATAATTTATTTTTTAAATAAAATAAAATAATATTTAAATTTTTTGTATTATAAATATTATCATATTTTAAATGTGTTATTATTATTTAATACGAAAATAATATGAATAATTTCATATTTTAATCAAATCGATATGATTAAGATATAATTATATTAAAGTTAAATATCATTTTTTATATCATTTTCGTATCATATGTTATAAAAATGTAAATAATATATTAGTACTCGTAAACTATTCGAATTAGACTCGAATAAAATTAAAATTTAATTTAATTATTATTGAGTTAAGTTTAAACTCGAATAATTTGATTTATTAATTAAGTTGAGTTAAAATATTTTATATTTAATTCGAGTAACTCACGAACTTAATCAAATTTTTGTTTAATATAAAAATTAAATTTATTTTTATATATTAACAAAATAAATTTAAATAATTCAAAATTTATTTCTAATCAAATTTAAATTAAAAAATAAAATTTAATTAAAATTTTATCAAATTTTAAACATTAAATTTTAAGTTAAACTAAAATTCAAAATTTAAATTATATTATCTTTAACACAATCGATTACTCTCTAATGTATTTAAAATTAATAAGACCTTGTTAACGGAGTTCGACTTGAAACCAAAATTTTGCATCACTATTCCTTTCATCACTGTTTGACACGTGGATTCAAATGCCAGCTTGTCCATGTGCTATCGCCTCTTGTCGTTTAGCTTCTACGCCGTCGTTCCATCCCCAATTCCACAATTCAACAATCCAAATTTCGATCAAATTCAGGTAATTTCAATTTTTGTTTTTTATACTTTTAATCAAATCCGATCTCTCTCTTCACGGATCTCTAAAGCTTCCCCTTTCTGGGTTTTCATTTTCTTTGGAGGTTTGATCAACAACTCATCCAATTTTTACTTTTCCACATTGTAAGTTGCTATTAAATTTTGCATTTTTTGATATGGGTATTTGTTTGATTTCATCAAATTTGGAAAAGTTGGGAATTGATTGAAGGGTTTTCAATTAAGCTTCTTTTTTCCTTTTTATTTATACGAATTGGGTTAATTTTATTGCTAAATTTTGGGTTTTTTTAACGTTCAATTGGGTGTAATTTGATTGCTTAATTTTTGAGGATTTTCTTGATATTTACCATGTTTTCAATATAAGCTGTTTTTCTGATTCTTCAGAAGAAGCCATCAAAAGGTGAAGATAAAAGGAAAGGGTTTTCTCAGAATTAATCTTGGTTAATTTTGCAAGCACAATGTAGTTTCAATTAGCTCTTATCTGTTCTTGTGTCATTGTCGGAATGATGTTCAAGTGTCTAAGTTTTATGCCTCTGGGTTAGATGTTAAGGCTTTTGACTTGATTATTATTTGTTTAAGGTCAATGGCATCTTCTTCAGACCCATGGGTAAAAGAATACAATGAAGCAGTAAAAATTGCAGATGATATCAATGGCATGATATCTGAAAGGATTTCCTTGCCTGCATCAGGACCGGAAACTCAGCGTCATACATCAGCTATAAGAAGGAAGATTACGATTTTAGGAACTAGACTAGATGGATTGCAGGCCACATTGTCTAGACCTACTGGGAAGCCCTTGTAAGTCATCTTAATTGAGGTGCATATACGTGTGAATTGAGGTTGGATTAATAGTTTTTATCATGTCCTCTGGGATATTTGTAAGTTATGGTACTTTGATGTTCGCTTTCATATTGGAATATGTTTTATCAGGAACGGTAAGCTGACTTTGAGTATTTGTTGATGCTTTGTATTCTGGTTACAGAACAGAGAAGGAGATGAATCGTCGCAAGGACATGGTTACGAATTTGAGATCAAAAGCTAATCAGATGGCTTCTGCATTCAACATGTCAAACTTTGCTAACAGAGATAGCTTGCTGGGGCCAGAAATTAAGCCAGATGCCATGAGTAGAACAGTTGGTTTGGATAACTCTGGTCTTGTTGGTCTTCAACGACAAATAATGAAAGGCAAGTTATTTAGTTTCAAATGGCATCCTGCTAGCTTGTAAAATGGCTTGAGTTTCCCCAACTTATGAGAGTCTGTTTTACAAGCAGAGCAAGATGAGGGTCTTGAGAAGTTGGAGGAGACTGTAGTAAGTACAAAGCATATTGCATTGGCGGTCAATGAAGAACTTGATCTGCATACCAGACTCATTGTATGTTTTCTACTTATTTCTTCTGTTGTCTTTTGCCTCTTATTTCATTAAAATAAATGCTTAGTGAGGTTTGATTCATCCTCTGTGAACTTTACATTATGTTGTGCTCCCGCTGTGCAGGATGACCTGGATCAACATGTGGATGTTACTGATTCTCGCCTACGGGTAAAGCGCTTACTATTAATTTGCATTTTATATGCACAGCAGAATATCCTCCTTATATTTTTGAATCAAACAAAATCCAATAACTGCTGTTTAATATAGTTATTCAGTCCTCCCTACTACTAGCACATAGGATTCCTGTATCATGGTCTTGAATTTCAGCCTCAGAATCAATAGATAATGTCATATGGTGGCATTCTTTGGAGATGAATGAAAGAATTCATGGACATTCAAACAGTATTTAGAATAGATAAAGATCTCCTCACATAAACTAGAAATTATAGACTTTGCTTACCGAATTATGTTGGAACCGATATGGTAACGAGTATTCTTTGGTTGCTATGAAATGAAGCAAAATAAAGCAATATGGTAATGGTTGATAATATTGCGTTTTCTTTTACTTTCATATTGTTTGTCACCCATTGATTACTTGAAATAGTACATGTTCAAAGGGATGCAAGTGTTTTCTTTAGCATATAGTCCAGAATAGTTAAAATTTAGAACTATTTACTATCATGGTGGATTCTAAGAGTTATGTTTCCTTTGTTCACGTTTTTATGTAACAGAGAGTGCAGAAAAACCTGGCAATTTTGAACAAGCGTACCAAAGGCGGTTGTTCCTGTATGTGTATGCTTTTAGCTGTTATCGGAATCGTGATTCTGGTTGTCGCCATATACCTACTGATCAAATACTTGTAATACCAACAACAGCAAACACAACAAGCTTGCCCTTCTTGTTTTTCTGTGTTGTGTGTGGAATTGGTTTTCAACTTTTATTTCCATGTTGGAAACTTCTTATTTGGCTTTTGGTTGAGAATGCTGAGCTGTTTGAACAACTTACAGTATGTTTGGATTAAGGGGAAAGGAAGGAAAGGAAAGAAAAATAAAGGAAAGCAATGGAAACATAAAAACCTTTCCTTTGTTTGGATAAGTTTTCAATTTAAAGGAAATGAAAGATGGGGAAACTCAATAACCCTTGGTTTCCTCTATAGCTTTCATTTTTTTAATACCCGGGGAAAAGCTAAGGAAAGAAAAGTTAAAAAAATTTTATTTTTGTAAAAAGATTATTATATTCAACTTTTTATTAATACCAAAAGCTTAGTAAAAAAAACTTAATCACATCATAATCTTTTTGTAATTTTTTCAAAGTTATTTTTTTTTCAAGTAAGTTTCATATGTCTTTTCTAATATAAATTTTTTTTATAATTTATTGATGATTTGATCTTGATGAATAATTGAATATGAATAGATATATTTTTTAGGTTTATGAGATATTAAATTAACTTAAAATTTTTTATTTTTATATGTAATATATTATAGTTTGAGATATCGACAATTTCAAAACATTATAGAAAGAAGAATGGGGAAAAGAAGATGTTTCATTGAAACACAATTAACTTGGCTATGATTATTGGAGGAGATAAAGAATTGACTCACAACGAATCACTATTGGAGGAGATAAGAATTGACTCAAAACGAATCACTACTGTTTATTTATATTTTATTGATAATATCGAGAAAGTACAAGCAATACTTGGATGCTCATTGGGTAAAAGAAAGGAGGTTGTTGAAAGGTTGGTGTTTGATTTATTTAGTCATTAAAGATGTCAAAATTTTTTTTGCTACATAAGTTTTTAATTGTTGAAATAAGTTTATTTTTCTTATGATGGAAATATTTATTTTTTATTTTAAAAAATAAATTTATGTTGGACAACTATACAGTGATATGTTAATTTTTTTGTTTGGTGCAAAAAGGACATAATTTACACATATGTAATTTTTTATGTGATTGCATTTTTTATTTTTAATAGTTTTTATATGAATATATAGTCAAAGTGATAATGTACTAAAATTTTGATAATGGTTAACAAATCTATCAATGCATATTGATAAAAAAATTTTTTATTTCACTTGATTAAAAATAATTGATCTAATAGTAATTGTGAAGCTAGATAAGATAATAAACATATTATGATCTAGAAATGCTCTAAGCTCATAAGCAATGAAAGGTTATAATTGAAAAAAATTATTATAATGAATCATTTCCTTTCTTTTTCACTCTATTTAAACAATGATTGTTAAAATTTTTTTATATTAATTTTAATTATCCAAACAAGAAATATATATATCTATTTTTCCTTTAAAAAACTTTTTTTTTAATTTTTTATTAATATTTATCTAAACATAACGTTAGTAAATTTACAAGTAATTTAAGGTTTATCCGTGTATTTTAACTATTTATATAGATATGTTCCCGTATCGGACATGGGTATGGATTCCGAAACGGGTACGCGCAATTTTTTCCAAGTTTTTCTGGTTGGTTGGAACTTTATATCCATATCCATTGGATATGTGTCGGAGCAACAAAGATTACACATCTTCTCTTTATGCTGTTGATCCTAATGCATTTCAACCATCAAGAATCCATTAGCTTGTGTATGTCTAAATTGAGATGCAGAAATTAGTCTATACTTGATCCACAAGTCTCATTTACCCTCTTCGTTTTGCTGATTAATCAAAGATAAACGCAAAGCAAGCACAAACAACTTGATGCAGAAACCACCTACCAAGAAAATGGCTACTGATAGTGCAATTGGTGTAATGCCAATAAATTCCATGCAAGTTGACATGCAAGCGACGCCCCTTCCCAGGGGACAAGGGCTTGATCCCCTGTGATCCATGGTTATGCAAACAGCCCTTCTTTTCAGGGGGACTTGTGCCTGGTCCGATGCCCCTATCCAGGAGACTTGGGCCCGGCTGCCCCCTTTCCAGGAGATTTGGACCTGATCCACGGTCTGCGAGCAGCGCCCTTTTCCGGGGGACTTGGGCTCATTCCGTTTCGCTGAATACATTTTTTCATACTATTTTTGGACGCCTGTAGTTGGTTGCGTTTTCACAGCTATAGTAGGTTCCAATATTGGTGTATCATCAGATATCACGGCACTTATGAAACGATCACGTATCAAAAAGTAAATTTAATAATTTAAAATATAACTCGATAACATGATATAGACACAATATAAATAAAAATATAAAAATGATATTATTTAAAATTTTAACAATAACTATAAATAGATTTAACAAAATAAAAAAAAAAATTTTATATTTTTTTATTAACATAAATTATAACACGTAATTTTCGTATAAAATATAATACCAATACACAAATTTTAGTATTTTACATGAGATAAATATATAAATCCCCAAATCTATCAAAGAAGAAAGGTTGGTGGTCAAGTTTTAAAGACTTCAACTGTTGTAGCTTAGGCTTAGGACACTAGTGCACAGAACTTGCTAGCATTTGAACTTTTTTTTTATGAAAGTTTGTTGTCATTTACCCCCAAACCTGACCTTTCCATCTTCCTTTGATTTAATTATACCTCCCAAGGCATTTGTTGTTTACAGGAATTTGTGTAAAGCATTTTTATAGTTTATCATAGTCTTCTTGCTATTTAATCATAGACAAATCTATTTTGGACTACTGAAAACCCATTAAATATTGCAGTGCACACAATCATAGAAACGAATGGCATCTAATAATCATAAGCTTCAAGATCTTTACATAGCTAATAACAAAAAGCAGGAAGAAACAAGAGATCAAAATTAGAAAAATAGCCTTCGTGGAGATGACCTGGAGGGGACAGTTGAAGAAGACGATGATTTGAGGGATAGTGGTATACCCTTGCTTTCTTGTCCCCCTGCAACTTTCTCAATCTGCTTTGCAGCCTTGGGGTCTGTTAATGTCTTCTGAAATGACTGTGAGAAGCCTGTAGCAATAATGGTCACATGGATCTCCCCATTGTAGCGGTCATCCACCACAGCACCGAATATGATGTTAGCAGAAGGATCTGCCAAACTTGTCACAACCTGCAAATGAACAAAAACTCGTATAGATTACAACAGTGAAATTTCTGGATGATATCTACAGGCCACAAGAAAGCCCAAGAATTAGAAGAATGTAATTTGGAATGTATTTCATTTTCCTTAAAGACAATATGTTAGTTTCTGTTAAATCAGAAAACAAGAAATCAATGGCTCCTAACACTAAAGTACCTGTGAAACTCTGTTGACTTCCTGCAAGGTTATATCCTTTCCTCCAGTAATATTATATACCACACCTGTAGCCGACTGAATTGATGATCCAATTAGGGGAGCCAAAATTGCTTGTTCTGCTGCTTCTTCTGCACGGTTTTTGCTAGAGGAAACTCCTACTCCAAGCATTGCAGTTCCAGAATCTTTCATCACTGCTTTAACATCTGCAAAATCTACATTCACCAGTCCAGGTATCTGCAAAAAGAAAGGAAGAAATTTAACAAGAGACTAAGCTGAAAACCAGAAAATACTTTATGGGAGAAACAATCATTAAACTAAGTACAAATGGTTTCAGCATTTCGGGCCTAGATGACATAATCCATGCATCATTACATATTATTCAACAGTCATTACATAACCAAGGTCATGCATGGTCAACTGGAATGGTTATATAGAATCTAAATCTTCTTGCAGTCCATTCTAATATATAGCTTGGAATATGACAATCACTGACCGTGATTATATCTGAAATTCCTTGTACCCCTTGGCGTAGAACATCATCAGCAAGAAGAAAAGCATCTTGCAGAGGTGTCTGCTCATCAGCAATATCAAGCAGACGGTCATTGGGAATCACTATGAGCGTATCCACATTCTTCTGCAGCTTTTCAATAGCGTCCAGAGCCTGCAAATAAACAGATATGACAAAATTATTTTGTCAATTAACGATAGAAATTTCGAATATCTAGTTATTGTCATGGTTTTAGTGTGCAACCAAATTGCTTCTATACAAACTAGGATTCTACATTATAATATCTCCCATTATTTAGAGTTCATATGAAGGAGTTAAATGCACATGCCTGCATGGTTCGTTTACGTCCTTCAAAGCTGAAGGGATAGGTTACCACACCAACAGTCAAATAACCAGCCTCTTTTGCTATCTGGGCAACAACTGGAGCAGCACCTGACCCAGTGCCTCCACCCATACCAGCGGTTATAAAGACAAGATCTGAGCCCTTAAGAGCATTCGCAATGGCATCTCTGGACTCCTCAGCAGCTTGTTCCCCCAAAAGTGGATTTCCACCAGTGCCTGCATTTTATTCAATTGGTTCACATCATCAACAAATACAAAGCCAAGAACATAGCCATATATAAATTCACAGTACTTTTTCTTGATCAAACAAGATTGCCTGACCTAGTCCACGAGTCAAAAGCTCTCCAATCTGAAGTGGGTTCTCTGCAGCAGACTGTAGCAGTGCTTGAGAATCTGTGTTTATGGCATAGAAATCAACACCCTAATTCCAACACAAAGCAGCAATAACATCAGTAATTGCCTCCATGAAAGTAAAACATTTTGGCTACATTGATACGTTCACCACCAAGTCACCTTACATTATCATCTACATTACCAACCAAAATGCAAGGCAAAGGAGCCAAAGAGAGCCAAGTTTTAGCTCATATAAGCACAAAGGAAAATTCACACAAAAACTACAGACTTGACTAAATGCTCTATGTACTAATCAGAAACACTATTTGCCAAAATGGCACTGAGTTTATATAAAGAAAAACTTGAAATTTGTTTCAGAAAACAAAATAATTGAAAGGAAAGGATCAAATATTTCCCAACTTCTCAGAGCAACAATCAAAGCACATCAAATGAAAATGTAGGCTAAAACCCACTAGCAAAACCACTTCAAAAACCTCACTTTCAAGTTTCAGAGTCAAAAAAAGGGGGGAAAATACAACAATTCTTCAAATTTTCGAGCTTTTAGTTAAAAAAAATTTTAAAAATGACATTTTTTAAGATTGAGAGTTAAAAAAAAAACCCACAAAAAATCTAAAATTTTCAAACTTTAAGCAAAATCCAAGTGAGAAAAGATGAAAACCAACCTGTAAACCGCTGCCAATCATTCGATTAACAGCATTGTTACCACCTCCACCAACACCAACCACCTTTATCTTGGCAGTCTCCATTGGAGCAAAGGAACAACTTATCCCTCCAAAACGGTGACGCGTCCTCAAAAAGCTTCGTTTCAAGTGGTTTTTTGAAGAAAAACATCGGTTTGAAGATAACAATGAAGAACAAGAAGTTGATGATATTAAATCCTTAAGGTTTGTCACTTGAATTGTTGCCATTTTTGGAAAAAAAGGAAGTTTCGAAAGGAGATAGAGAGAAAGAGAGAAAGAGAGAGAGATGTAGGGCTTTAGAGGGATTTAAGTAACATTTCATTCCTTGAGTAGATATGATTATTTTTGTTAATGAATTATCTAAAATATTAAAATTTATATATTTATATTATATTTATATAAAAGTTATTATTATTAAAATTTTAAATTGTATAATTTTTATATTTTTTATTTATAATCATATCGTATTATTACATTATATTTTAAATTAACGAGAAAAAATTTACTTTTTTTATTTTAAAATTAGATGAGAATTATGTAAAATATTAAAATTTATATATTTATATAACAATTATTATTATAAAAATTTTAAATTGTATAATTTTTACTTTTTTTTATTTATAATCATATCTATTATTATATTATATTTGAAATTAACGAGAAAAAAAAATATCTTTTTTACTTTAAAATTAGGTGAGAATTTTTCTAACTGTCTCAGGTTTTAGCAGGAAACGTTCAAATAATGTCGTTTGTTTGTTTTTTTTTTTTTTTTTTAATATTTCACCTTTTTTATCTTTTTATCTTTTTAATTTTTTAATTTTTATTTTATTCTTAATATATGATATGAGCAACATTCAAGAATTTATGCGAGTAAATTACTTTAAAATTGAAATTAATTTTAAAAAATAATGATTATACAAATTGAAATTAATGAAAATATTTTAGATTCTCATTGATTTGAGTTTGAATAACTCAAATATTCATCGGGTTGAATCTAAATCACTCATAACGAGTTAAGTTTAAGTAATTTCAAGTATTTAATTAAATTCAAAAAACTAACTAGTAGCTTGACTTATTATATCTACTTTAATCAACCATTCAATTCAACCAAATATAAATCATAGGAAAGAAATTCCAAGTACCAATTAGAAATAGAATTGATGATTTGAATTTTTATATTATGTAAAATATTAAAATTTATATATTTATTTTATATTTTACATAAAAATTACATATCATAATTTATATTGACACGAAAACATGAAATGCATTTTTTTTATTTTATTAAATTTATGTATAATTATTATTAAAATTTTAAATTATATCACCTTTATATTTTATTTTCATGTAATGTTCATATCATGTCACCTATTTTAAATTGTTAAATGTAATTATAAACAAAATAAACATTCTCTACAAAATAAGCCTTCTCAGTGTAATGTTGGATACAATGAACTCATGAAGGACATTGCTGTTTTTTTTTTTTTTTCTTTGAAGCTGCGATCCAGAATCAGAGAGGTAAACTTGAATGGTTTTGGGGAAAATACAGGACAATCTATGGCAGTTTTCATAATTATTTTATCAAAATTACATAATGTCTGATAGAACAACACTAATTTTTATGAAAATTGAATAAAAGATAACATAACAAATAAGAAACTCATAACATCAAGTGCCAACACAAAACCAATTCAAAGTCCATGGTTGAATAAGGATTACATACAGAATTAACATAAGAAGACACTGAATCATCCATGGCAACTAAAATTCAGATGTTCCTCGGTGGCCAATTCACAATCCATGTTGCCGGTTTACTGATAATCTTCAAGAATATTTTGTGTAAAAGAACTTCACTCTCCTTCACTCAAAATGGGGACAATGAGTGGTTTCATTTGTGCAAGATATACAATCGCCCACCTGTCAAAGAAGAATAATTAACATTACAAACTAGAAAGGGAATGAAATAAGACATGTTCACTTATTAAGTTAAAGCTCTACATAAAAGGGGGCTCCAAAGATTAATTTCCTTAGAATCACTTGATAAAGATGCATACCTAGGAGGTGAATGCAGGACATAAGTCTTTTTCTTTCTTTGGTATAAAGGAAGCTGTAGTTTGAGGATAGGGAAAAAATTTTTGATACAAAAAAGCCATAACTTGAGAATAGAAGGGATTGCAGGTGCTAGGATTTGAACCTAGACCTGTTGAATGCCACCTATTAAGAGTGGTGGCATGAATCAACCGAACTAAGCTTCAAGTTTAGGACATAAGTCATTTGTATGAATAGCATACAAGCATTCAAGATGGAGACGAGTGTATGGTTAAGCAATGGATATTAAGTGAATTTATAGCTCAAGAACCTAATGGAAAAGGTAGACAACATATGATTCTCGGTTTTATGACAAGTTCTTTATAAAAAACTTAGAATTAGGTCTTTTAATGCCATTAAAAATTAGAATGAAAATATATACAATGAATAAAAGCTATTTCCCATTGCATAACTGGGAAGAAGAAAAGGCACTTGCGAAAATTTTGAAATGGAAACATAGCTAAATGAATCCAATGGTAATAATCATCATGCATTTAAGATTTCAGATTTCTATTACTTTAAAAACAGAATCTACATTAAAAATCAAGATATTACCTGAGAAAAACAAAATGTAACAAAAATATAAACTTACATCATCCAACAACAAACTGTTGCTGTAATGACCAATGTTAGGTGGAACCTGCATGCAAAAACAAGGAAAATGGTTTTCAATGAGTACAAGGAAAATCTAATAAGGTATTACTCTTATTGGCAGGATACAAAAATCAAACAGAAGAAAGCTTCCTAGACTCTAGATGACAAACAAGGCTATAGTAGATGCTTAATTGAGCTGAATAGAGTCTATACACTGTCAAGCTCTAGTTCGGCTCTACTTGAAAACTCGAGGCTCAAAGCTCAACCAAGCTCGATCCGGCTTCATTTTTCATCCTTGATCTCGGCTCATAATTTAATTGAACAGCTCAAGCTCAGCTTGACAATGAACAAGTCAAGTTTGAATAACTTACAAGTAGCTTGACTTGTTTACTTGCCTAGGCTATAGTATATCAAAACATAACGAAATCCTGGCAGATCAGTTTGGTAAATCACCAATCTGTTGCTATCCAACGCAATGAGAGGCAATAAGATTCGTTCCAGTTTAGAGTAAACAACCACAGCACAAAGAATTCAATAACTGGTTCACAGTGCTAACTTGCTCTTCAATCTAACAGCCCTACTTACAATACCAAATTTAAGCTTATTTCACTAATTAATACCAATCAAAAGAAACCATTTGAACTTAATTAAAGTAACATCAAAACCAGATTGTGAACAACCTATAACTTTCAGCATACGAATTTTAAATCCAAAAAAATCCAAACAAAAAGAGGAAATTTAATTCTTAAAAAAAAAAAAAAAGAAGAGAAATTGTCAAAAGGGCACTTACAGATTAGCAGAGGGACCTCTGTTACAGCAAATTCTAGTACAAAGCGATGCAATTATCCCCATCACAGCAAAAATTAGGGTTGTTAACAAGAAACCCATATTCCAGATCTCGACTTAACACAAAATTTCCTGCAAAAAAATAAATAAATAAAGATTTTTTTTAACTTCAAATTTGGGATCAACAAAACCAAAAAAAAAAAAAATTTCTCGAGATCAGATATAATTCCACTTACTTTCTGTTTGGTTTCTGAGAAACTGCAAGAAAATAACAGGAATTGGGGGACCTTGAGTTTGGATTTGGAAAATTGGAAGCTTCATTTTGTTGAGGTTTTAGTTTCTTAGTTTCGGATCTTCGACCCGTCTCTTGAGGCCCAAATTTGACTAACATCAGGCCAATATTGGGCTAACATAGCCCAATTTTTTAGTAAATGGGCTAAATTATTAGGCCTTTACATGCTTACGGCCCAAATTTGGACTTCATAGAGAAATTTATAGCCTTGTGATTCGAATTGGCCCAATTTACTTAAAATAGACATAAACTAGTAAAAAAAAATAGAGGATAGACTAAATTATTATCCACTCAATTATCATCATATATTAAAATGATCTTAAGTTATTAAATTTTTTAATTTAATTATTAAAATTAAATATCTTTTAATTATTCAATCGACATCAATTATAAAATATCACGTGACTTTTTCATATCAATAAAATTTTATTCCCTCAAAATTTATAATATTATCAATAATATCACAACATATTAAATAATGTGAGTATGTTAGAGAAAAGGATTGAGTGAAAAAAATATTTATTTAAATTTTAATAATAAAACTTAAAATTTAATAATAATTTGACTATTTTAAAGATCAATTATAATGTATTTTATGCAAAAAATAAAAAATATCAGAGGTATTAAATTTAATAATCTAAAATTTGATACATAATACGATATAAAATAATAAAAAATATAAAAATGCACTATTTAATATTTTAATAATAATTATATATAAATTTAATAAAATAAAAATATATTTCATATTTTTTTTTTATAAAAATGAATTATTATATATAATTTTAATATAAAATATAATATAAAAAAATAAAATTTAATATTTTACGTTACACAAAACCACCAGTCGCCGTCTTTACGTGGCAATATAATAAGGTCTAGGTAAGCATACTACAAACCTCCGGAAAACAAAGCCCAAAAAGGAATCGAACAAAAGTATTTCACTGAATCCCCAGTTTACGAAAAGCTTCCGAGATTCATAGATTTGGGAGGCTTTGGCCTTAGAATCTCGGCGTAACTACTTTTTCTGGGTCTCAATATAGAAACATGTCAGACCTAGACAGGCAAATAGAGCAACTAAAGAAGTGTGAACCCTTGAAAGAATCTGAAGTGAAAGCCCTCTGTCTTAAAGCCATGGAAATCCTTGTTGAAGAAAGTAATGTTCAAAGGGTTGATGCCCCTGTTACTGTAAGTATTTACATGTTCTCATATATGGGTTTTTGTTGTTTTTTAAGCTGTCTTTCTTTTTGGTCTATTGGGTTGGTTTTCTTTGGTGGTTTGATTTAGTGAAAGTAAAGGTTTTAGCTTTGTGTTAATGGGTTATAGTAATTTATTGAATTGTTTTGGTTAATGGGTTTTTTGGCTTTTTGAATTTTATTAACATTTTAAAGCTTGGTGCTTATGGATATGTTGTGTACATTTGTATTGGGGGCAAGAAATGAGATGGAATCGCTTAGGTTTTGAAGGAGAATTGATTGAAGAAAATGTGTCTTTGTTTGAAGAATTAGAAGCTGGGATTTTGTTAGAATGATTGAATTTGGTTAAAAGAAACAAAAAACTTATGTATTGGAGAATTTAACAATGGTGGAAGTCAATGATGGAAATGATGGAAGTAGGATTTAGGGGCTTTGAAGTTTGGCCAAGTTAGGAAAATATTTGCAAGGGTGATGAGATTTTATGTCAATGGAACAGTACTGCCAAGGGAATTTAGGTCGCTTTTCATGTTCTAAAGTCTATAACCCTCTTAAACTTGATACTATCCTATCCTTTGTTATGAACTTAAAGCGTGCAGGATGTCATGATAGATGGGTGTAAGTCTTCAACATAAGATGTTGGTACATCTGTGCTATGCAGGGTTCGGTCATTGTTACTTCCTGGAAAACTTGGGCTGGGGATAAAGCTTCCTGGAAATAGTTTATAGAAACTTTGATGCTGTTTTTAATTTGGATACTAACCTTATGCAATTTAGAATACTTATATTTCTTTGATGCTTTTGCATAGATATGTGGTGATATTCATGGCCAGTTTTATGATATGAAAGAGCTTTTTAAAGTAGGAGGTGATTGCCCTAAGACAAATTATTTGTTTCTTGGAGATTTTGTTGACAGAGGGTTTAACTCTGTGGAGACCTTTCTACTTCTATTGGCCTTGAAGGTAAACTATCCTTTATAATTTTCTTTTTGAAAGGTGTACTGGAACTTTTTTCTTCTTCTGATAATTTGAGCATCATCAGGTGAGATATCCAGATCGCATAACACTCATTAGAGGGAACCATGAAAGTCGTCAGATTACACAGGTTAAACAATTTTATTTGGCTATTCTATTAGATTCTTGTGTTTCCGGAATATTCAATTACTGTCAATTTTAACAGGTATATGGATTCTATGATGAGTGCCTGCGTAAATATGGTTCTGTGAATGTTTGGAGATATTGCACTGAAATATTTGATTACTTAAGGTTTGCCAGTTTCCATTATTAGAAAGTATGAATTATCAAGGGCACCTGCAGGTTGGAGGGGCAGTGATGTGTCAGATTGTGGAGTGGCCATTGAGTTGTTCTTATAGGGATGGTTTAGTAGAGTATCTTGATGTTTTGATCATAAAATGAAAGTTTTGATTTTGTGCCAGTAAAGAATTGTGAAGGGAGCAGTCGAGTTTCTAATATATTATTCACAATTAAACTGAAGTTGACAAGTATAGCTGTCTCATATTTGTTGTCTGGATTAAGTTCCTTTCCTTGTATAACCACCAGATGTTTTGTACTTCATCATGTTAGCCTCCCAAACAAGTGCCCTGTTTTATTCTTTTTATTTGATAAGCATTGCGGGCTTTGACAGTGGCTACTCTATTGTCTTCTCGGTATTTTTTTTGTACTGTCTTGCGTTATGACAAAACCTAAAAATTCTACCATTTAGATGGTTTTTAATACTTCTCAGTATCAAACCTGTGATGTCATGTCTGTGAGTTGATACTCCACTGGCAGTTCCAGCTCCCCCCAATGCCTTTTCTTCCAGTCGCATTAAGTTACTTGCAGCACAACCTATATTCAAGTGCTATATACAAGGTCTTTTCTGATTATCTTTTATTTTGTCAATTACTGTATGCTAGTCTTTCAGCCCTTGTTGAGAACAAAATTTTTAGCGTCCATGGTGGTCTCTCTCCTGCAATATCAAATTTGGATCAGGTCAAAGAAGCTATCTTAAATTATTTGGTAATTATTGTGGAGGTTTATATGGGCGGTACTAACATGATGCTTCTTCCAGATTCGAACAATTGATCGAAAGCAAGAAGTACCTCATGACGGTGCCATGTGTGACCTTTTGTGGTCAGACCCTGAGGATATTGTTGATGGTTGGGGTTTGAGTCCTCGTGGTGCTGGTTTCCTGTTTGGTGGCAGTGTTGTCACTTCGTTCAACCACACGAACAACATTGATTATATATGCCGTGCACATCAGTTGGTTATGGAAGGATACAAATGGATGTTTAATGACCAGATAGTTACAGTCTGGTCAGCTCCCAATTACTGTTACAGGTAAATTATTAATTTGAGCTTTCCTCTTTGATTATGCCATAGCTTAATGGTTTTGTTCTTGCATGTGTTGCAGATGTGGTAATGTTGCTGCAATTCTTTAGCTGGATGAGAATCTTAACAAGCAATTTCGTGTGTTTGATGCAGCACCTCAGGTTTGTATATAATTTATGTGCAATTGACCGCAAAATTCTAAAAGCCTATGAATAATTTAAGTTAAAAAATTGCATGAAACTATTGGGAATTCGATTTTTTTGCAAGGGAAAAGATTGCTGTCTTATCAAGTGGTGACTCTTCAAAGTTTTTCTTCTCCCTAGGCATGCACTTTCAATATAGTAGATTGCATTGTATGGCTTATTGGAGGTTTATTATAAAATGCAGGAATCAAGAGGTACTCCTGCCAAAAAGCCTGCACCAGATTACTTTCTATAAAGTGGATACAAAGTTTGACCTTTTCTAGTACATTACACTTAAATTGATCAATGAGAAGATTTACAGTCACTTGGCACACATGTTCTCCTGTGATAGCAGAAAAATCAATGGTAGGCTGCTTGATGATTAGCAAGATTGTACTTTCGGTTTGTGATGAGATTGCATTGTTAGACTTGCCTTTGTTGTCTGTCTGCTCCTATTTTGATCAATGTGTGCTTGCCATAGTAGTGTGTGTTAAGCAGCATGTTACGCACGAGTGAATCCTTGGTATATTTCCTTGTAATTTTACGGCAGAGGTGAAGAGAGAGTAGAGACAATGATTCTTAACAAGAATTCGAATAGGAACAGCGGAGAGTGAGCTTTTGCAACTATGATTCTTATATAAGAATTTCTCAAATTGGTTTTGTACACCACTCTTGTGCCATAGAAGTTTATTTGTCAAATACCACCATGTTTCCTTGTTTCATCTGAACAGGACCCTGGATGAATCTGCATCTTCTTGTTTGGAGTTTTATTGTCCATTTTTGGTAGTTGAAGTTGTCTGAACTTGAACTTGATCATTAAAATTAAGAGTACAATATTTTACCAACATACGGTGATGGTCTGTTGGCAGAGTTTTATTGTCTTTCTTGGTTTTATTTCCATTTTTCTTCGTCACAATATGCCAGTGATCAGCATTGTCATCTACAGAACTGGCTGAGCTGAGCAGATTGAAACACCTTTTTTTTTTTTTTCTTCCTTTTTCAACTTCAGTTGGTTATGATCATCTTTTAAACTTCATGATGTCCATTTTTCAGATTATTAAATGATTTTTACTTGCCTTAACACCTAACTATTCATGTCTGCTAGGGTAAATGAAGAATATCATTCATGGTTAATATCAAAGGACCATATGAAAGGGAAAAAGAGGGTAACAGTAAGTAGCAAGTCATCATCATCTTTTAATGAGAAGGGAAGCTATTTTTTATCATAGCAACAAATATTAAGAAAGCTATACAATTTTACTTTAGTACTTGAAGTTGTCAAAATTTGAGTTTTAATCGCTTAAAGGCGGTATTTTACCAATAAACACATGATCATTGACAAAAAAGAATCTATATATATATATATATATATATATATGTATATTATATTTTCTACATGGAAAGCCAAATAGCATTTTTGGACTATTTACATCTTTTTTATGCAAAAAGTGATCTCATTGAAGTTAGATTCGATAATATAAAATATAATACATTGATATAATATAAATATGATAAAAAATATAAAAATAATAATTTAAAACTTTAATAATAATTATATATGTATTTAATAAAATAAAAAAATGTATTTAGTTTTTTATATGGACACTAATCAATATACATAATTTTTATATAAAATATAATATAAATATATAAATTTTAATATTTTATATAGTATAGAGGTACGTTTAGGGATGGCACAAGGTCGGGATGGGGCGGGTTTTTTGCTCGCCCGAATCCGTACAATTGACCCAGACAAATTTTTTATTTTTAATACTGAATCCGACCTGACTCCGACATTGTATAAAATCAAATCCGATCCTGACCCGAAATTAATAAATATTATTTTTAAATATAAAATTAAATTAAATATATATAAAAAAAATATATAAATTAAATATAAAAATTTTAAAAAATAATTTTTTTATATATATCGGGTAGGGTTTTGCTTAAAACCTCGACCCGACCCGAACCCAGAAATTTTTTACTCTACACTAAATCAACTATACATAATTTAAAAATATATAAATTTTAATATTTTATATAGTATAGAGGTACGTTTTCATCCAAACTAGCTCTAAAATACTCTACTTGCTTTTCTCTAGTTTATGCGAATCTTGTGCGTGGATGCCTCTATGGTTGTCTTAACAAGATAAAGTAACAGTCAGTAGGACGTGGATCCTGCTTTTTGGTCAAATCTTCTCACAAGTGTCCCAACTCCCAAATCAAACTTTTAATAATAATGAAGATAACTCCAAAGTACTTGAACCATATCACCAACCAACTTCTATGCTTCGATACTCATCATTCTACCAGTTGCTTTCATAGTTTCATCACCCAAAAAGGTTTTGTCTTGGAAGCAATCCTCCTTGGTTCTGACTACAAGAAACCAACCATAATTTTACCAATTCATTGAAGAAGCTGTGATTTTTTCATGCTTGAATCTCTTCTGAATCCATGGCTAAAGCTATATCCTTCATCGTAGTTTTTTCATTTCTACTCATTCCTGCAAGTACCCTTGTTGAATCCAACCAAGAAGGATACATATCTGGTGTTATATCCAACAAGGGTCTTGATTTTGCTAAGAATTTGCTGATTGAGAAAGCTATTTCTTCTATGGTTCCACTTCAGCTGTCTGATATTGAAAAGTCAGTGAAAATCCCAGTTATTGGCAAGGTTCTTCTTGGTCTATCTAATATCATAATTCATAGTGTCGATGTTGCTTCTTCATTGGTTGAAACTGGAGACTCTGGTATTAGTTTAGTTGCTTCTGATGCTACTGCTAATATGAATATGGACTGGAGGTATTCTTACAAAACTTGGCTTGTCCCAATTGCTATTTCTGATCATGGAACTGCTACCGTTCAGGTATGGAATAACAGTTTTTTTTGCCTTTGCACTTTATTAAAAAAAGGTTGGTATTTAAACTTCAAACCTGTTGAATGCGAGCGCTGCATGAACCAACTGAATCTTTCGGTTTAATTAAGCTTGGAAAGAAGGTTCTGCTTGAATCCGTGTTTCAATTTGATTAATCTGTCTATGTAATCCTAAACTGATGATAGTTTTATACTCTATAATTGGGAATTTACACAGTTTCTTTCTGGTTTTTGGTGATATGCCATTTGATAACCCCTCATTCTGTTGTCTGGTTTTGGTTAATATCTTCTTGTATCAAAGAACCTACTCTTATTCTAACTCTTGGATGGCAGATGACCAATCTGTAAATACAGCAAACAAACGAAACTAGACGATTCGATCAAACTGAATTGTTGGTTTGACTAAACAAACAGTTGTGGATGACTTGACAATGAATTCCAGGTCGAATCGACTAATCCGGTCTATTTTTCACATTCATAGGAGTTTGTCTAGATTTCAACAGAATTCAGCATCTTCAAACTGATGTGATTTGGTTTTGAAGTAAAGAGATAGAGCAGAAATTAAAATTTGTAGAAACATTGCCTATAGCATCAATGATGAAATATGTAGGTAATTGATGCAATCTGCAAATAGTTGATTTGGCACTTTCAATCTCTTATCCATGTTATAGGCATAAATCTGCCTAATGAATTTAAACAATGCAATAAGTGTCATAGGAACCTGTGGCTTGCACAATATGGGTTTTTTTTTGGCACATAGGAGGCTGCAACATGGGAATAAGGGAAGGATTGCAGGTCTGGCATTCGAACCCTAAACTTGTCGGATGCTATCTCTTTATGGTGGTTATATGACTGAACTAGTTCCGGGTTCTAATAATATTGATTTATTTTCAAAAAATACTCTTGCTTTTCAAATTAATGGACATCTAGAATCAGATAAAACTTTGATTGTTCAGATGCTTTGTAAACCTATTCTTTATGCTTGCTGGTTCATAGGAATTGTGTGCTGCTTCTGCATAGGTCCAAGGCATGGTAATTTGGCTTAATGCAGCTATAATAAACCAAGAAGGAACTCTCAAGCTATTGTTATTGGACTGTGGATGTCATGTGAAAGATATCTCCATAAAGGTGAATGGTGGCGCATCTTGGCTGTATCAAGGGTATGTAATCTGATTCTTGGATGATTGGTGGCAGATTCATGATTTTTTTCAGGAGTGTTCAAAGAAGAACAGCCAACGGAATTATCATTTCTGTCTACTAAAAGGGTGTCTAGAGAAAATTTTTGAGTGTCCAGGGAAAATTTTCTTTCAAATTTTCTTGTTTTCTAATCTTTAAGGGTGTCCAATGGATCCGCTTCTGTGGTTGATTATTTCCCATTTTGATCTTCTGGATATTTTATGCTTATTGCATTTATTCATCTCATTATCCAGGATCATTGATGCTTTCCAAGGGAAAATAGTATCTGCAATTGAAGATGCTATTACCAAGAATATCAAAGAAGGGATAAAAAAGCTTGACTCAAAATTACAATCACTTCCAAAACAAATGCAAGTTAATGGTGTTGTTGCATTAAATGTTACTTTTGTGGAAGACCCCTTGTTGAGTAATTCTTCCGTGGAGCTTAAAGTTAATGGTTTATTCAATGGAGCAGATGGAAGTTCAGTTTCAAACTACTACGTTAAAGGATCACAAAGTTTCCTTTCCTGCACGGATTCAGCAAAAATGGTTGAGATTTCGTTACATCAAAACGTTTTCAAGTCTGCTGCATTGGTGTACTTCAATGTAAGTTTCTGTGGTGTGAAGTTTGAATCTTAAATTTTCTTGCGATTCAACAAGAGACCTGTTTGATACTGCAATCATATTCAAAACCTGTTCAATAGGGAAAGGAGTTGCAGATACTATGATTTAAACCTCAAACCTGCTGGACCACCTTTTAAAGATAGTTGTATGAACCACTGAGTTAAGCCCTGGGTTCTGAAGATCCGCTAGGAAAGTTTGATACCACAATAATCTTCAAAATCCCGAGAGCTAACTTTGCTCTTGATTCAAGTTAAACATAACCAAAAGCTGTTAAGCTGAAAGCTGATCCTGACATTGCTGAAAATTACACCTAGAATGTGTAGTTAATTGCAATGGGATTGTTAAACTAATGCATGTATGTTTTTTTTTTTGATCAGGCAAATTATATGCACTGGACCGTTGATAAAATACCTGATCAGTCACTGATGAACACTGATGGATGGAGATATATAATACCAGAACTGTATCAGCAATATCCGGATGATGATATTAATTTTAGTATAGCAGTAACTTCTCCACCGATCATACGAGTCTCAGATCATGATATTGGCACCACCATTTATGCAGATTTGGTTATTGAGGTCTTAAATTCTGGTGAAACTGTGCCAGTCACCTGCATCTCATTGGTATGCTTGACTAATATGATTGTCGTCTTCTAATTAGAGATGTAAACGAATCGAAGAAAAACCAAACAAAAACCGAACATGTTCATGAACTGTTTGTTAAGAACTTAGGAAACCGAATTTTTGTTTCATTTTTTTTAGCAAGCTTTCAGGCAATTGTGATTGTACAGAGATTGAGTTGGTCATGAATAATTACTATTATGTATTTGGTTGATGCAGGTGATAAGTGCATCTTGTTCTGCAGAAATATATGGGAATAATCTTGCTGGTAGCATTAGGCTGGTCAACTTTACAGAAAATTTGAAGTGGAGTAACATTGGTAATCTTCAAATGCATCTTGTTCAGGTATAATCCGTAGACCTAACAATTCGTATATCTAGATCATATTTATTTCATATCTAATACGTGTAAAATATGAAAATTATTGTCTCATAATTAACGTCGATATGACAAAGGTGAAACATATTTTTTGTTTTTTGGCCAAACTCATGTACGGTTTTTATCAAAATTTTAAATCGTGTAACTTTTTTTTTTTTTTTATCATTTTCATATAGAGTCAAAATTATCAGATCCGTAATCAATCCAAAACATCAAAATAACTGCTAGATTGTGCATTCAATACTTTAAAAACATATTTATTTTATTGATTTGTAACCATCTATTCTGAAGGCTGATGAATATTGTGTATAGGCTGCAATGTCAACAATCCTTGAGACCTTCTTCATGCCATATCTGAACTCACATCTTAGCACAGGGTTTCCTTTGCCACTGCCCCATGGTTTTACACTTCAGAATGCTGACATTGTCCGGCTTGATTCAAAGGTTAAAGTTCTCAGCGATTTGAGCTTCACAGACAGATATGAATCATACAATCTCAACCAGCTACCAATTTATTGGTAACAGCTTGATGTGCATACAAAAATCAACTGTGTTAAGTGTTGTGTTCATAAAAATTATTTGCAAGTGAAAGCTGAAAAAGAATTTTCATAATATATCCCCTTTATGTTTAATTTTTTTAAGTTTTCTTGGTTGTGTCAAATTTTTTTGTAATTTTTAGTGCAAATTGAAAAGATATTAAAGTTGGGAGAAGTAAATGTGGTTTAATTCTTGTTAAAATGGTGTCTTTTTAAGGTATTATATATTTTTTTGTATCAAACGAGAGTAAAATATAAAAATTATCGTATTGTAATTTATATTAATTAAATACTGAATACATTTTAATTTTTACTAATTATATATATATATATTTATATATAATTTTTTTTTCAAACTTGTAAATCGTATCATTTTTATATTTTTATTTGTATTAATTTCATATAAGATTTAAAATTATCGGACTCATAAGAGTGAGCTGGTTAAAGGCCCAAAAAAGAAAAAGATTGATGCGTTGGTCTGTCTAGCCCATCACTGAACCTAGGGCTCTGAGCCCAACCTATTTGCCATCAGTCAAACTGTAATGGTTGGGTGGAGTTTTACAATTACATCGAATTAAATAAAATATCAATTTTGTTTTCAATAAAGAAAATATTTCAATTTAAAATTTCAATAAAAATATAGAAATTATCGACTAAATTATACTTCAAAAATCAAAATACTAATGTCAAATAAAAATATATACAAAATTATTTATGATGTAAATAGTATATTAATACTCGTAAATTATTAAGTTCGATTAAGATAAAACTTTAATTCAATTCAATCATTATTGAGTTGAGTTCGAATAGCTTAATTTATTGAGTGAGCAACATTTGAGCATCTTAATATCCTACTAGAATAACTTGTAAATTTAATTAAGTTTTTAAATTTTAATATATTTTTATTATTTTAATTAAAAAATTATTATTTTATCCTTATTTATATCAATTCAAGTTTTAACTCAAATTCCAACACATAATAGACCTTAAAATCAAGCATGATAATTGAGCTTATTTTAATTAAATGAGCTTAATCGAACAGTTCAAATAGTTTAATTTTTATCTTAAGTCGAATTCAAACTTGAAAATTAAAAATCAATCGAGCACGAGTTAAATTTTGAGTTAAGCTTAAGTTTTTTACTATATCAACTCGATTCGACTTGATTATATCTATATATTTATCATTTCAAACACTATTAATAAAACTTCACAATTAAAAATAAAGTATTACGTATCCTTTATCTATTATATTTATTTTTGAACATTTCTTTTTCTATTATACTTAATTTTGCTGACGTGGTTAATTTTTGTATCTTGTTTCACTTATTGAACAGTCGGTTGTCATTTTTGCTCTACTTGATTATCGATCAGTTTAGCACTGTAATGGCAAGCTCGATTCAAGGCCCATGTGAAGTTCTTCCTGCAGCTAAATTTATGGAAGAAATTGAAAGGCGAAGTCAGTTAGGAACTGAGGCAAATGAAGGATGAAGGGCAATTTTCTTGTTCAAGTATGTATATCCATTTCGTATATTGCAATTCAATTACTCATTTCAAGATTTATTTTGTTTGATTTGATTTAAATACATGCGAAAATAAATTTTGCATAATTCAAATTTCTTGAAAATAAACTTTTAAAAAGACCTCTCATAAATGTATTTTCGAAAAACTTTAAATACTTTCAGAAATCAATTTGCAAAAAGCTTTTAAGATTTTCAAAAATTTATTTTCGTTTTCGAAAAATCTTTTAAGGTTTGCGAAAATGAATTTTTAAAAATTTTTAAGATTTTCAAAAGTTTATTTTTGAAAAATTTTACTTCCGAAAATATAACATAAATTTTAAAAATTCATTTCCAAAAATATATCATAATTTTTTAAAATAAATTTTCACAAATTATGCTTTATTCTCATAAATGAATTTCCAAAAGCATAAAAAATAAAAAACAGATTCAACTAGGCATAAAAGAAAGAAAGGAAGATAAAAGAGGAAGATAAAGAAGGAGGTAAAATTATAATTTATTAAAAAACTTTTTTGATATTTATTATGCGAGTATTTTTCAAGATATTTGCATAACTGTTAATGTTAAAACAAGTAAAAACAGGTAAAATCATTGCAGCTTGGACATTGGAGGATCGTTGCTAGCTATTGCCTTGGTACCATATGTTGTCCCCAAAGAAAAGAATGAACATAAATAGCTGGAAGATAGAAGAACATGGTAAATCTTGGCATCAAAAGAAGCAGAGCAAAGATTTTAAATGGCTGAATATAAATTTAAACTTTAAATTAAATAACACCTCTTAAAACTGACAGCATGATTTCGATTTGCATTTGATTTTAGTTATGCGAATTGACTTCCCATCCTCCTTTTACCCTTTCTTTTCTTATTCTCAAATGAAAATGAAAGGTGATGCTGAGAATTACATGGCAAGTAACAACGTTCATAATCTCCGAACTCCTAATAATACCTTTACAAACCAAGACCATATGGTTCAAAGAAAAACCAGGTGAATCTGTCTACTCGGGGAAAACAAACTTACTGACTGGCCGATGGATTTGTCAGCAATTCAAGTGATTTTTTTAAGTGCTCTACTGCAACTGATACATCATCAAATGCTAATGCTCCAACTGCAAACCTTGCAGCCTTGTGTGCTTCAGCAATTTTCTCAGGTGGTGGCTGGTAATTGCTGTCATATTGGTATTTTTGAGAAGCAGTTGGTGCAGGTTCCGAGACTGTCCCGTTTTTGCTACTTGAAGAGTATTGGGCCGTTGACGGATAGCTTGTAGCTGGAGGAGCTGACTGGGGAGTGTAAGGAGTCTCGGAACCTTGATAGTAAGAAGGATAATGTGATGTGGTAGAGGGTAAACTACTCTCTGAGAAACTTGGATAAGACTGAAAATTAGGATATGTATAAGAGGGAGCTTCATGGGATGGGTAACTATGTGACAAATGCTGTTGTGGTTCTTGTGGATAGGGTTGATGGTGGTATGAATAAGGATATGTAGGATTTTCTGATCTGCTTGTGGGAGGTGGTGGATGAAAATGCTGTTGGGGTTCCTGTGGATAGGATTGATCATGAGAAGGGTAACTGGCAGAAGGATATGAAGGAGGCGATGGTGAAACATTTGATGAATGCTGCCTGTCAATCTTATCATGGAACTGAGGGGGTGGTGGAATGTTATTATAGTGCTGGTTATTTTCTTCATCATGGAGCTGAGGTGATAGATCAGAATCTTGTCTATGACTGGTAACTGCAGGTTCACTTGGTCCAAGATCCTACAAAGATAAACATAGATGATGATTATCCCGAAAGACTTAGTTATCCATCAGTGACATTCTGTTTATACAGTCAAGGTATTGCCACTGATAGAGATGAGAAAGGCAAGGTATTGCCATTGTTCATATATTGCTAAAGACTAAAGCACTGTTCTGTTTAGAAACATACATATGCAGCACTAGGTGTACTTGATGGAATCGACAAATCTTCATCGCCATTAGGAGGGCCAGGGTTGGGCTTCCTTCCTTCTTTCACAGCTTTCCTAATATCAGCAGCTTTCCAGACTGCATACTTCTGTTTCTGCTCAAGCTGTAGACAACCAAATTAAAAATAACACCACTCACATGATACGGTACAAGTATCGGATCAGCAGCACAAAAGAAGAAATAAACATTGGAAGCACAAGCTTTTTACGTGAGTATAACAACTAGGAACTCACATCAGGCTGAAGAGGACCAAACTGATTTATAATCTCGAAGAAAATGCTAGCAGCATAAAATGTCTTTGCTGTATTCCTGTACCAAGCTCCATTACTAAAGTAAAGTACAAGGGTCTAATGTTGCAATTGGCAAAACTTTTCATAATTTAGAAGGTAACACAAAATACAGTTAAACCAAAACTATAAATACGTCAATCGGCTCATTAAATGAGCCAAGTTTCATAAGTTCCTCAAACCTCCAAACCGGAAAGCCTCAAACACGTAGATAAAATACGATCTAATAAGACAAAAGATTTACTTACAAGTCCGCTCGTCCAGCACGATCTTGTTTGTCTGCCTTTGCAAAGACATTCAAGGCAAATCCCTCTAGATGCAAACTATCTTCAGGCCCCAACTTCAATGACTTCTTATCCTGCAAAGCACCAACATACTTGGACTTTAATGTGGAGAGACTTAAAGTTTCCATACAAACTCCATATATATCATACCACAACTACATGCTAGAGTAAACAATCCATGGTGATGATCAATACAAAGCTGTATGATTCTAGTTAAAATACGATCAGTTCACAATATATATATATATATATATTTTTTTTTTCCTTCTTCTGAAAGTTAACATTAATTACAAATGAAGAAAAAACATCTAAACAAAATGTATGGGCATTACAGGCAGCAGAAACAGGGCATATAGTCCATGCTGCAAAGCGGATCCCAAACATGGATTTGGCACATTAAGATTAAGCAACCAGGCAAATTTAACCAGTAACCTGGAGCCTCAGTACTAGTGCAAATACATAACATAACAGCAACTCTCAGAAACCTAATTACACACAATTGATTAAACAGTTCTATGAGCAATTCCCATGTTTCAAAATTAAATCTTTTCAAGTAAAATTAAATGAATCAATCATAAACAATATCTAATTCAACATCCAATAAAGTCAAGTAGACTTGGCTGATTAAACAGTTCTATGAGCAATACACATGTTTCAAAATTAAATCTTTTCGAGTAAAATTACATAAATCAATCATCAAAAATATCTAATTCAACATTATCCATTAAGTTTTCCGAGAAAGTAAAGTAGATCCAGTTGATTAAACAGTTCTATAAGCAATACACATGTTTCAAAATCAAATCTTTTCAAGTAAAATTGTAAAATTACATGAATCAATCATCATCAATATCTAATTCAACATTATCCATTAAGTTTTCCGAGAAAGTCAAGCAGACCCAGTTGATTAAACAATTCTATGAGCAATACACCTGTTTCAAAATCAAATATTTTCAAGTAAAATTGTAAAATTACATGAATCAATAATCATCAATATCTAATTCAACATTATCCATTAAGTTTTCCGAGAAAGCCAAGTAGTCCCAGTTGATTAAACAGTTCTATGAGCAATAACCATGCTTCAAAATTAAATCTTTTCAAGTAAAATTACATGAATCAATCATCAACAATATCCAATTCAACATTATCGATTAAGTTTTCCGAGAAAGCAAAGTTGACCCAGTTGATTAAACAGATCATGTAACAATACCCATAATTCAAAATCAGTGATAGACCTTTTCAAGCTGATTCATGAGAGAAACAAGAAGAGCATTTGTGGTTTTGGTTCTCTCGCTGTTTGGTATCCTCAATCCTTTTTCCATTGCATATAACCGACCTTTAAGAAAAAAAAAAAAAAACAAAGCATAAAAAATCAAATTAGATCTCAAAAGTAGAAAAAGAAAAGAAAAAGATTCACTTTTTTTTGTTTTTTACAGTAATATGCGACGAGAGGCTCGTGTTTTTGAAGCTCGTCGGCTCGTTGAAGGTACGGTAAGAGTAGCTTCGCTGGCTCGTTCTCGGCTGCCATGGCATTTTTGGAGAGAGAAGGGAATGCGTGTTGAGCGAGATCTTTAAATTGGAGAGGTGAAGAAAACGAAGTCGTTTTGTATGTTTTGAAATTTACATGGAAATTTATTGGGATAATTGCTAGTTTGCCGCTTTGGATTAGGGAATTCAACAAAACTCCCATTAACTTTTTCTTCTTTTTTTTCTGCCCTTTTTTTTCTAAATCTATGAAAAAAAATCTCACGATTTATATATTTATATTATATAAAATATTAAAATTAGTGCACTAGTACCATATTTTACATAAAAATTATGTTACAATTCATGTTAATATAAAAACATAAAATAAATATTTTTTTATTAAATTCATATATAATTATTATTAAAATTTGAAATCATGTCACTTTTGTGTCTAATATTTATATTATGTACATATCATATTATCGTATCACATTTTAAATTATCAAATCTATTCTTAAAAAATTAAAAAAAAAAAAACAACAGTACTCATTTTTTTGTCTTTAATTTATTTGTCATCTTTTTTTTCTTCTTTAGAAATTTTAAAATTATATTTTTTTAAGTATATATTTTATATTTTCATGACAATTTTTTAAAAAATAAAAATGACTAAAGAATAATAGTATAAAAATTATTGTTTCTCAATTTTTGTGTCACACCAAATATGTTCATTTAATTGTAAAAAAAATGTTACAAATTATGTTTCAAGAATGATTACGATTTAGATCGTATTCAGTTTAAATCTTTTTAACAATAATAGTATAAAAATTATTGTTTTCCGAATTTTGTGTCACATCAAATATATACATTTAATTGTAAAAACAAATACAAATTATATTCTTTGAAATAGGAGTGTTTACTATTTAAATCAGATTCAATTTATTTTTTTTTTAATATTATATAATATTATAAAATTTTAAATTTTAATTTGAACTCCTATAGACTCTTGATATGATCTAATTTGAATCGAATCAAATTTTATCGATTCGGTACGATTTAATTTATTGATATTTTAAATTTATTTTTAATTTTTTATATAATTTTTTAATATAAAATTGAATATATTTAAATAAATTTTGATATAAAATTATTATTTTATAACAATTTAAAATATTATTAAAATGAGTAAAATATATCATTTGATTCATTTAAATTTTTTTAATTTTTCACTTTTCAATCTAAAATTCAATTTGAATTAATGTATACATTTAATATATGAACTTAATTAAAATCAAATAAAAAAATAAGCTGAATCAAACATTATAATTTTAAATCAATTAGATTTTTTCAATTTATTTTCATGCCCTACGTTGAAAAATGAATAATACATAACTTTGCAAAGGGAAAATGGTCAGCAATGAGAAGATGCCAAACTGACTGCCATATTGATCCATGTGCCTTGTCGCCAGACCAATGTTTTTTTCCTTTTCTATTTCTTTCCCTTTTTCTTGGATAGAATGCAATAACAAATCTGACTAATTCAAAAGAAAACAACTTGAATCAGAAACCCGCTTCCAAAAGCCAAATATCACAATATTACACAGCTAATAACAGTATACTTCCCAGTCACTGACTATATCCCCACAACAACAGCTCTTCTATTCGATTCGGACCAATACGCTAAACAATATCAAGTAATAACACTAGTAACATGAAAATGATGTAAAATCTCTTATTTATTATCAGGGTGATCCTGGAATTGGATCAGTTCCGGAAACATGGGAGACAGCGTCCTCTTTTGATATGGCAACATAGTTGGCAGGAGCCGCCAGCTTCATGCTATCCCTCTTCCCATCTTTAGCTGCAGACTTGCTTCCATTTTGATTAGTATTTAGAGACAACCGTCTGCTAGGTGTTCCATTGGTTCCTCCATTTGGAGGGCCAACCAGCTTCTTTGTACCAGCTGGTCGAGCAGGGCTTGGTCTTGAACCGAATGCGGCTTCTTGTTCTGTGTTTTGCTGTTCATGGAACTTCTTCTGATCCTGTAGGTTCATAAGTTATACATATGTTAGCTGAAAACTCTTAAGTTCACCTTCCTATATGGATCTAGTTCCATGCTTGAAGTTATATAGTTGAGCATTTCACCAATAATTTTTTTTACTACAATCCCGCAATTAGCCATTCACAACAAAGAATCATGTAAGCATACAACACTTGGAATTGTGGACTCCGCATAATTTTTTTATGGACACTTCACAATGCCAAATTATAATTGATTGATTGCACTACAGTAATCATAGATGATATACTCCCGTATAGTTAACACTAATAATGAAATAAAACCTTACCCTAAGCCTCCTCTTCTCTTCTTCTCTTTCTTGCCTGAGCATGGCATATTCATCTAGCATGGCAAGGAGGGGAACACCATCATACATAAATGATATGCCACGATCTTCTTCCCAAGCCCGAGTTTTGGCAGCCAAAGTGTCAACCATACCTACAAAGGGCCAATAAAACCAATCGATCCAAAAAGCTCTGGACATGTATGCATGCTAAGCAGATCTAAAGTGGCCATTAATGGTGGAAACTAAGAATTAATGGTTTAGGGGAATCATTTCAGTTCATCTCTTGAAATTGGAATCCCATGCCATAGCCATATGATGACAGCAATAAGGTATATACACATTAAGTTTATTCACAATCAAACCTTCACCTTCGTGGTTTAAATTTTTTAATTTGATTACCACAGTCTAGATTGGTAAGAAGGAAATCGAGAACAAATTTCAGGGCATACTTTCTATTCAGCCTCAGCAAAAATAGATTACAAGGAACTCTAAGACTAGAAATTGAATTGCTAATGATGGTTCAAAGAGATTTTGTATTTATACAAACATTAATACCTTCGTTGAACAAATAAAAAATAGAATGCACATGCACACATATATATGACTCTAGATGGTCCTACCAGGAATTTTGTTGACCAGAATACGAGCTTTCTCAGCTCGCTTGAGATTTAAGTGTGCACCCCTGCTTGCATTATACCTGTTCTCATCCTGTTTCAAAAGGAAAATATCAGTGGAATCGAAACACAGTGTCAGGTAGAGGTAATAAACTATGAGCATTCACAGGGAAGAACACCATCAAAATTGTCTTTACTACAATTTTTATATTTTTCCCTGTATAGAGGTACAGAGGCATGAATCTTGCAAATGCTAAGGAGCTAGCAGTCACTCATATACACCAAATCCAAATTATTTATCAGGGAACAATGGGATAAGTTGACGGATTCAAGGATCAGCACAAAGGTACATAGCATTACTATTTAGCAAGAATGAGATCAAGCCACAGCACTTCAGGCCAAGATTCTTAATTTTATCATGTTAGAATGAAAGGTTGAATAACAATATTATGGCCGCATTATATTGTTCCAGGTCTTCAACGCAATTCAAGACACCCATCCACAAGCAAGAGAGAGGTGGGAGCAAAAGGCAAGAAAGAGAGGTTGAGAGAAAGATCATAAATACCCTATTGTAGTCTTCAAGCCAACTTTCTTCTTCACAAGCTAACATCCATTTTTCAACCCTGTCCAATATTTCTTTTCTACTAAGGACTTCTTCTTTTGCTCTTGCTATCTTATTATCCATGTCAGCTAGTAACTCAGCAGGCTCAACATTCCCAGAATCAATCAGAGCCATAATTTTCTCCCTAGCAGCCTCTGCATCTATCTCTATATGAGCACGGGCAAATATTTCCTCAAGTTCCACTTGCCTTTTGAAAGCAATTTCCTTCATCCTGCTTGACTTTAGCTGATCAAGCCTTTCAACTTCCACCTCTGCCTTCAGGACAAAAGAAAATGAATATCATTAAGCAACTTTTCTCACTTAAACTTAAACAACCAACTAAGAAACTTGTTTACCTGTGCAATCAGATCCAGAGCAAGAGCACCAGGAACAGTCACTTCATCAACTGATGCAGAGATGTTGCAGGTAACATGGTCGAATAATCTTCTTTCTTCTTCAGGAGTGTCCATCAAATTCCAAAGATCAATTAGCTGAGTTGCTAAATCTTGAAGCTGACAAAAGAGGAACATGTTGACTTCAAATTTAATTTCTCAGAACAGAAGTATGAAGTTGAATATAGTAGCTCATATATCTATGTACAGTATACAGATGACTTCAGTAGGTCATATATATTTCTGTCCAACAGTTAAAGTAACATGGCCTCAAGAAAAGAAATGGGAAGAATATTGTTAAAACAGAAAAAAGATAGAAAGAACTGCTATATACAACAGAAAAACCTTATGAAGCCTTTGCTTCTTATCTTCATTTAAAGCTGAGACCGTCTTGGCCAAACTCAATAGTGTGTCATTGCTGATGCTTTTTGACTGCACACCTGTAGAATCATCTAAGCTTGGATGAACTTCAGTTACAGTACTAATGAAGTCCATTCCAAGGACAGCACAGAGATCATGTACAGTGCTGACAAATTCAAGGACTTTATGCAGCCGATCACTCTGCAATGCAATGAGTGGTTAGTGGTACATATGCATCTAAAGACCAGATGGCAGGATCTCTAAGGCAATGAATTTACCTTCTCTTTTTGAAGTTCTTGAAGCTTTACTTGATATTCATCCAACTTTTTCAGCGACAAGTCAGACTCATCCACTGCTGGAGCCCCTGTCTGCTCACAGGCATTCCCAGCAATTTCCCCACAAATCTTCTGAATCTGTGACAGTACATCAGAAAACTCCTTAACCCTCTCCTCTTTCTGTTTCCACAGCTTTTCAAGCGCTGGTGCTATAGCCGCAAGTTGTTCCTTGATTGTTCCTGATGCCTTCTCTGGCTGTAATCAAACCAGAAGAAATAGTAAGGAATCCAGTTCATAATTTACAGTATACTTACAAATTTTGCATACCAAGACTAATAACTTCCAATTACCATTAGCAATTTTGAATATAAGATGAAATTAAGCGATTACTCACAAAGCCAACAAAACCTTTGTCTACAAGAGCTGATACAAGAGTAGAGAGTTCAAGTTTGGCATCTGACAAGGCCTGAAGAAGTTTTGCTCTCGATTTTGCAGCCTGCTCAACCTTCCTCTTGTACACATCCAAGCACTCGTGCTCTATTTGAAGAAGCATCTTGTCTCTCTCTTCATCACTTTCACCGACTTCATCCCAAATTTCCTAAAACCAATTGCAGTACATTTTACCAGCTCTATTTCTACAAACAGACATGGACTAGAAACAAGGTTTGAAGCTACATTACCTGCAGTTTCTGAAGTAAAGAACCACAAGTGGTTTCTCCTAAAAGAGGGTTTTGTGTATCTGTTACTGCCATTTACTCTGTCAGACAGCCTGCACCAAGAGAATCATTTAATAGACATCAACACAATTTTCTTTTACATCTTGATGTGAACATGAAAAGAACAAACCAGGACTAGAGAACTATATGTAATACCTTATTGACCAGCTAGAAACAGCACTTTACCAGACTAAATGACATAAAAACCTGACAGAAAAAGTTGCAAACAAAGGCAAATTATTAGGTTATGAGAAGTTTCAATAACTAAACTAACGAAAACACATCATGGCAGTAAAACATTTAAATTTAAAAGTGCAAAGGAATCAATTGCTTAGGCATTGGCATGGTAAAATGATATAAAAGAACTTCAAAGGTATAAGTAAACAACATATAATGCAACTATGGCATTTAGCAAACAAATCAGACAATGACTCTTAACATTTTATATTCCTACAAAGTGCAGTTGGTCAAGCAATAAAACTTGCAGAAAATTTGGTCTCTCAAACACTGAAAATTTACAAGGTGGAGAAATGAATCTTGAATAACTTGTTGCAAGAACCAACGAAAAGTAATCTTAAATGACTTACTTCAAGAACCAACAAAAACAAATCTTACATATCTAATTGGAATTTACAAGGAAAAAATGAGTCTTTTGTATCTTACTTCAAGAACCAATAAAAACTAAATATATCCTTCAAATGAGGTTTTTTTTTCTTTTATAGAGCACCCCTTCAAATAAGCTTTAACATAAATAAATAAATAAATAATATATATATATATATATTTGCAATATCAAACTCCCAGGCCAAACCATCAGCATAAAAAAAGTGTTGAACTTCTTCATCCCCACATTCCTCAGACAGCAACCAAAGAAACCCTTACATTGATTCACTAAAACCAAACAATCAGCTTGAAGAACAAAAACCCAACTTCACAAATTCACTTATTTCTCAAAATTCACTTAACATTCAATCACTAAAATTAACCAACAAATTCTAAAGCCCAAAACATTCATTTTCCACATAAAACCACACCCACATTCACAAAGCAACTTCAAGAACAACTCCAAATCAGTCCAGATCTCTCTTAAACCCAACTACAACAGAAAAAAAAACCATACTTTGTTTACATCAAGATCAAAACACCAAGAAAAAAAGGGCAGAAAATGCAGCAAATACAACAAAGAAACAAAAAGAACAAAAAACAAGCCATACCCAGATCTTCTTTCAAGCAAAGATTTCTGGGGTTTCTTTTTTTTTTTTTTTCAGATCTAAAGCTTTGATCTTTGCAGAAACTGAGCTTTTGAGAGTGAGTGAAGCTGAGATACAGAGAAGAGGAGCGGAAAATGCAGAGTGTGGGACCCTTTAATATATCTGATTGTCTTGACAAATTCTGATCCATAGGTACCCGTGTTTTTTGGGGTTATTTACGAAGATGACACCGTCAGTGTCTAATATTCTGAATTTACTAGTCTGTCCCTTTGTGACTTTTGGAACTTTGTTTTCTTGCTTGCCTTACACTTGAAAGATTCTGTGACAGGGTATAAAAAGCCTTGAATTATAATTAAAAATTATTTAAATTTTTATTATTTTATTATAATTAATTAATTTTTTAATTTTTATTTTGATAAAAAATATAATATCATTAATTTTTATATTAATTAAAATAAAATTTTATGTGATATCAATAAAATATATAAAAATTTATCACATAAAATAATTAATATATTTAAAAATTAAATAAAACAAACTTTATTATTTTTTCTATTTTTTCACCTCTTTCTTTAAGGATTTTATTAAAAGTAATTTAGGAATCAATTAATTCAATTTTGTCAAGTAATTAAATTTCATCTAATTAAAATTTTAATTGAATTAAAATAAAAAATTAAGAGTTTCATTATTTACAATAAAATCTTAAGGATTTAAATAATTTTTAATTATAATTTATGAATATTTTTTACCCTTTAACCAAAACTCTTTGTTTGAGTTTTTTTTTTTTTTGGGGAGTTTGTTATTTTGATTTTAGATTTTAAAAGTTTTTGTTATTCTGCACGACTAAATTATTTGCATGAATTTGATAAAGGAAAAAACCGTTCTAGTCAATGGATATGAAAAATGGCAAATTGGTAGTTAACTTGAAGAAAGAGGGCCAATAGATCATAACGATGCTGATGTTGATGATTGGAAAACATTAAAAAAATTAGTATTTATTTATTTCGTATTATGAAGTATAAAATTATTATATTATAATTTATATTAATATATTAACTATATATTTTTTAAAATTTTTATTAAAATTTTAAATTATATTATTATATCATATTTAAAATTATCCAAATGAAACAAAAGCAAAGGTCATGGGTCAATGGTAGGTCTCTATCTTACAAAAATCTTAAAGCATCAAAGTGTTAGTAGCTCAACAAGTTAGTTTTAGATATTTCTATCATAATTAAAATTCTTTAGTTTTTTTTTTTTTTAAGATTATTATCACTTTATTTATGGTAGTCAGATTTGTTTCCCATTTCCATATATTTTCTTAAGATTCCCATCATAAATTTTTGTTTCCTATTTCATTTTTTTTTGTTTGTTTTAGGTTAGATCTAATAATTTATGTATTTTATTACGTAAAATATTAAATTTAATATTTTATTTTATACGAAAATTACATATAATAATTTATATCGATATAAAAATATAAAATATATTTTTAATTTTATTAAATTTAAATATAATAATTATTAAACTTTTAATCGTATTATTTTTATATTTTATTTTTATATCATATTATTATATTATATTTTAAATTATCAAATCTAATTTAATTTCATCACCTTTTCATATGGCCAAATTTAATGCTTTCTAAGGCTTGACCATGAAATTAAATTTTCCGCATCATTTAATGTTAGCCATTTGGTCAAGAAAGGTATAGATTCCAAAATCAATGCCTTTGTGGTACTGTTTTTTTATTGGTAATAACATTACAATGTTTTTCAGCTATGAAATTTATATTTAATTTTATATTTGAATATTTGACCAAATGATTGACTCAAAACATGTGGGATAGATTTTCATTTTTTTTTTCACCAGTAATTATGTTATATCTCAAAAATCGATATGATAAAAGGAGACCAATGAGAAGAAGACCAAAAGGCCTTGCTTCATGTGGCCTAGACAGAATTATATGGGGTTTTTTATTTTGGGTACATTGAACCAACCAAACCCCTCACATGACTTTTGTCTTTATGTACATTCATCCAAAATTACAAAAATCTCCTATTTAAGACCTCAATTAACATAACGAAATCAAACTATCTAAATGTTATTAGTATCAATATATTCGTATAAAATACTAAAATTCACATATTTTTATTGAGTTTAGGTTTAGGGATATCAAGTCCTAGTTTTGGTTAATCCTAAATGGAGCTGACTCACAGCCTTAAATTGATATCCCTATGGTTAAATCTCTTTCATTGCATTTTTTTTTTAAATATTTGGATGACATGTTGCTCAAAGTTGAAAATGAAGCATTTAATTCCCTCCCAAGACTGAATATAACAGAGATCTTTGTATTTTGCAGGATTCAAGCATGGGTAATTTTGACTGAGGTTTGTGTTTGAAAGGTTATGATGGCAGCCATGACTCTGTGGGTGAGAAGGAAGGTCAGGAAAAGGCAGCAAGCTCGGTGGGATTTTGGACAATGGCTTGACATGTAATTAGTTCAAGGGAAAGAGTTCAAGTAACAACAAGAATCCACAGATTTGGTCACCCCATAGCAATAGATCATATGTATATTCTAGCCTTAGTAGTCCTTTGCATCATATGCACCATATGTATGGCATCTAATAGATCAAAGGCTCGAATTTCAACACTTAAAAACTTTTATTCTATTCTCAAGTTACGACTTCTTTGTACAAAAAAAAAAAATGAGCTCATACCGTCAATACTACCGTTTTCCTATGTCATTGCAGGTATTACACATAGAATAGAGCCCTAAGATATCTCCATTCATCATGTGGATTATGCTTTAAGATGGCAGGGTGATCAATGAGAACTATTTTCTTTGCTCTGTTTGCATAGCATTATATCGAATATTTGGGTTGAATAGAGTTAAAATAACTGGCTTCCAAAAACAATGCAGGACAACCAATGAGCTGTTAGCTCGATGGAACTGAAGATGACTCTAAACATAAAAAGAGAAAAAAGTTTTCAAAGACTAAGCTTAACATGAAAACCTCATATGCATATAGTTCTTATCACACAGGCAAAGTTTTTGAAAATTTGCCATGACTCTAACAGGCCTATCATCAAGCATCAGAGCCTTTGTCACCTGTGTTATTCTCAGCTGCATTGTTATCCAGCTCTTGAGTAACACCAACCTCAGCTGGTCGAATAACTCGATCATAGAGCATGTATCCTGCCTGTAATAAGGAGAGAAACAAACACTTCATCAGTAACTTAATGAACTATGACCAAGGCCTTGTTTACCATTGAGGTCTAAAAGTGCTTTTGACTGAAAAGCTTGTTTGCACTGCAACCTCAATGCTAAACAAGATGAAATCCAAGCTTTGCGGTTACAAAGTTTGGTTTTGCAACACAAAAGCTCTTTAGAGGTGTGTTTGCAGTTCAAAAGCACAAATGGAACAGTTTCAATAAAAATGGATTAGAAAATAATACCTTCAAAACATGAGCAACTGTGCCAGGAGGCTTGGAATTATCTGGTACTTGGAATACTGCATTGTGCCTGTGTGGATCAAAAGGTTCATTTGTAGGATCGAATTTTTCCACTCCAAACTTTCTAAATACCTGAAAGCAAAATCATTTATAACTGGTTAGTTACAAATTTAATATATTATAGAACACATGTAGATGCCGAATCACTGTCAGAGTGACAGAAGAGATTACAACTTGCAACATTAACTATGCACACAACTTTGCATAATAATTTTTCAGATGATGTGCCATAGTTGAAGTGAATTCAGTTTGCCAATTTGGCCCTTTACCAAAGAACAAATGTGGAAATCGAACCTAGAAATTCAAGTATAAGAACAAACTCTAACAACTTGACTTCATGAGAATTTCCAATACCATAGGAAGCTGTGAAACTAACTTATGTCTTTTGGTGAAATAACAAAAAGTTTACCTCTCCAAGCTGTTTCTCAGTCATTTCAACTCCTTCTAGGAGTGTTTTTAGGAGTGGTACAGCTCCACCAGTGTCTTTGGATTCATCAACCTTAGAGAAACTGCCTTTAACATGAGTAGAAGCCCTTCCTAAATTGTCTGCAACATCTAGTAGGCCCTTCGCAAAATTCTGTAACACAATGACAAATAATTACTATCATTTTCTGTGAACTCCAAATATAACAGAAATCAAGTGGTCATTATGAAACCAACAATACTTGTATGGCAAATTTTTTTGAGTTCTCTGCTTCACGTCTTGTTCTGGCCATAACATTCTCCATTTCTGCAAGAGTTCGAACAACTTTGTCCTGCATTTGTTCAATCTCCTTTTGCTTTAACTCCAAGAGTCCTTCTTTCTCCTCCACAAGTTTGACCATATCAGCCATTGATAGGTCAGCATCACTTTCAGAATCTGAATCAGAAAACGCAGTTCGTTTAGGCATTCTTCTCCTTCTGTTATCAGATTGAGCCATTGTATCTTGGGATTCTGAGTTAAAACCTGATTCTTTTGTTTGATCAGTAACTTCGGCCTCTCCCGGACTCATATCACCACTTGGTTTTATATGCTCTTGACCATTATTTTCTACAGCACTACCATGTTCCTTTTCTGAAGGCTCAGGGGAGGCAGCCGAAGAGATCCCAAATCGTTGGAATCCAGAAAAACTGAGCCTTGAATGATGCGGCAGAGACACATCACTTGTCACCAACTGCACAGAGAAAGGGCATGCATCTTGTAATATCGCACCCAAATTCAAAGAAAATACACTAAAATGGACCAATTTATCAAAATGCAAGCAATCAGTTATGTTTTGAAGGAACCAAAATATAGATTTAAGATCCTACATGATCACTCAATTACTGAAATAAAAGAGAACCCTAAACCCAACAAGACATTGAAAAATTCAATATTAAAAATGAGGTTACAGCTTATAAATAATTAATGTAATAACTGCATTAAGACAATCGGTAAAATTTTCTACTTTGTTATGTTCAGCGATGCAAACGAACAAAGCTTTTGACGAACTGTTTATGAACATGTTTGGTTTATTTTCATTTATGTTCATTTATTAAGTGTAACTAACAATCTTGAACAACATTTTTACGTTCGTTTATTAAATGAACCGAACACCAACAGAGGCCTATTTGGTTCGTTTATGTTCATGAACAAATTCGCTTAAAGTTCGTTTGAAGCTCGTTCGTTTATTGTTTGTTTATTTTTTCGATTACTATTTGTTTATAATAATACTAACAAAATTACATTTTTATCCTTTACCCTAATCCTATTCCGATTTTAAAGTTAATTTATGTTCGATCAAGACTTATTTGTTTATTGTTCATGCACATGTTCATTTATAAATGTTCATTAACATGCTTGTTTAATATCCATAAACGAACTCGTTTAATTTAATTAAACCGAACAGAAATCAAACGTGAACACAGACATACGTTTAATATTTATGTTCGTGAACACAAACCAAACTAAACGAACCAAGCTTAAACAAACAGAGTAATTTTCTTACCGAACAGGAACAGAGCCCGAACACCTCTAAAAGTAAACAAACAAACCACAGACATACGTACATTTGTTTTGATGTTTGATTCATTTACAGCCATAGTTATGTTTGATTCATTGCAATAAAAAAAAAATTTGAATCTTTTATGCTAAACTTTTACACAATCAAAACATACAATATATAAAAAAAAAAAAAGAGCAAGAACAAACCCACAGAATTCCAACATGATAATAAAAAATATATAAAATGAAAAAACAATGACCAGATTAACAAGTCATCAAATTGAGCTCATTTAAACAAAATCCTTAAACCCTAGCAAAACCCTTATCACAACTAACCACAAACAATCAAGGGTTTATTTATCTACTTCATTTATTGTAAATTTTTAGTACCTTATTAGGAGATTCACAAACAAGAGAGTGAAACTGAGTGGAAAAGCTTGGATTTTGAAGCTTCTTTGGAGTGGAGAGAAGCAAGGAGCATCCCGACGCTCCTGGAAACGCGTGACAAAGCCCTAGACATCAACATCTCTGAAAACAGAATAAGGAAAAAAAAAGGAAAGGATGAAGGAGGTTTAGGGTTTTAGAGGCTCTAAATTGGAAATAAAAAAATTAATGAGAGAAAAAAGTTATTGGTTGACTAAACTATCCTCTTAGTAAGATTTAACATGACATCGTTTTAAAAGGTCAATTGGTAAATTTGGACATTCCTTGAGGGTGTTACTGTCTTGTTGGACATTGATGTTTGGTCTTTGACACAGAATTTAGAAGCCGAGAAAATTTTTTTTTCTACCTATACTTAAACTTGATTGGGGTAGTAAATTTTTTATTCGAATTTATTAATTAATTATTTATAATTATATAGATCAAATATAAAAAAATAATAAATTTATTAATTATCCATTTATAATTATTCGAATCTAATATAAATAGATAATTTGAATGTCATTATTATTCATTAAATTTTAAAAAGATATGAATATTGAATATTTAAAAAATATTATCTATATTTACTTTAAATTTGTCATAAATAATAAATTTTTTATCTAAATTCATTAATTATTTATTTATAACTATTTAAATTTATTAAATTTCTATTTATAATTATTTAAATTTCGATATAAACAAATAAAATAACGATAAATATCTATTGATTTGTTATCTATTTTCATGCCTAATATATATAAGTTTGGACACATTGGAAATTTTTTTTATTTGTGTTAAGATTTAAATCTTATCAAATATTATTTTTTTAAATTGATTGACAGAATTAATTGAATTAAATTAATATTTTATTTATTTCGATAGAAGGAAGAAACCATAAAAAATCGGATTGATATAATCATGGCATGATCTAAACATGAATCGAACTTTCCGGTGAACATGAAAGAACCATTATAGGAACTAATACAGATGATCTACAACAAATTTGAGACAATATTGCTCAAGTAGAACTCAGATTTTTGTTGATCAACCATCCAGTTTTGATCATCATGTCATATACACCAAGCAATTTGTTTAATCATAGGGATTTCTGAAGGTCTTCAACAGTTGTGGGATGTCATAACCCAACATATCATCAACAGCTTGAATCATTTTAGGCTTTAGCTTCTCAAATTTGTCAAAATTGTAACCATTCAAAACCTCCCTAAAGTGTTCCACATTTGGAAAATCCCCTGGAGGTAGGTGATGCTCTCTTTGAACCTGTATAACAAGTACATATATATATGTATGTATATATATAATTCTGCATAAGCAACTGGTGCATGATAAAAGAATTTAGTTTTCGATGCACACACAAAAAGAGAAGAGAGAGAGGATACTTTTCCGAATTCGTCTGCCAAATTATCAATTAGTCTCTGTTGAGCCTTTGCTTTCCCCATCATAGAAGGCATTTCCTTCTTAAGATGACCGACGATATAAGCATGCATCTTGGCAGCTCTAGCACGTTTCACAAACTCATTTATCTGCAGGTAAACAATGTATTAAGATTTAAGACTTCTCTTTGACATGCGTTTTCGAAAAAAAGAGAGGTTTTATAATGTCCTTAGTACATTACTAACTATTCCTATTAAACAATCCATGTGTACTAAGCTGCAGAGACCTTTTTACTTCTCATATAAAAGACTCCATTTTTTCCGAGCTAGAATAGTAAAATGAACTTACTCGACGATCACAAGCTTTCTTTGGGATATCTTTCAAGTCCGCAAGAAGGTCTTCTTGTTCTTTCTCGAATAACTCCTTCCCAATTGGACCTGTGGCAGCTTCATTTACGGGCTTGTCATTGAACGATCTGCAAAAGATGAGATATTAACATCGAAAAGGAAGAACAAGATGCATCTTAGTTTGATATGAAATGAGGAATAGAATTACAGTTCATGTGGACACATTCATTAACAATAAATGAATGTGCCCTGAATTTTTTAAGATTGATAGAGAGAAAGAGCTTACCCAATATATACGCGCACAACCTCAGGGGTATTAAGGACTTTCCCCAGTGACCACATCAAGGCTCCATAAACCCTCATCAACTACAATAAAAGGAAAATATAAGCAAACTTAAAATCCTAGCATCAAAAGCTACATCTAAGAAAGACTAGTAGTTCTGAAACATCGCTGATATAGTGCTTACTTGTTGAGTATCAACTTGGTCCGCCTTGTTCAAAACCACACGAATCTTGTCATCATGGCCACGCAAAGAATAAATTACGCGCTTGAATTCATCACTTACATCTAGCTTGTGAGGATCAAACAGCAGAAGAATAAGATCACATTTTGCAGCAAACCATGATGTTACACCTGTAAAATCATAGGCTCGTTGTGTTCGTTGTTTTTCTCCTGACAACACTCCAGGAGTGTCTACAAATGTTATGTGCTCCAACAGCTTCAGGCATGAAAAGAACATACCAGATTCTATATAAGCACAACCATAAAATTAATGATCATAGTAAATTAGTATTTGAACGATTAACTCACAGGATGTGGCATTTGAGAACACTCAAACTTTGACAAAAAAGCAGTTCCAAAAGTAGTGAGACCACTGAATGGCATGTCAGCTTGGACAGCAATGGTATTTCCTGGAACACTTCTTTCATCTGTTCCCGACTGCATAAATGGAAGACAGTATATGATACATGCGATTAATACAAAATTCAATGATAACAACTAACATCAAATGATCAATAACAACCAGAGTATATAACTATAGACAAATCATACAGAAAATTAAGATTCAATTTCCATAATTGATGTCAAATCAACAAAGTGATGGAAACTAGTCATGCTACATCAATGATATTATCACCGAACAGAAGTTCTGAAGTACCATAACAACAACAAATCTGTCAGTCGTTGGTTCAGGTCCAATGTGAGCTCCTGAGAATGATAATGAAACAAATGAGTGAAAAAAGTTTTGCCGGGAGGAGGAGAGGAAAGAAAGGGAGAGGGTCACTTGCCTGGATAACTACTTTTAAGCAAATGTTTAATGAAGGTGGTTTTCCCAGTGGAATACTGACCCAAAAGCATAACCATTGGCTTGGCGTCAAAATCACTATTTGTCTGCAATAAACAAAAATCAAAATCAGCTGATTAGCTTTAGACAGCTTTCAAAGAAAACGTTAGCACATATCCAATGATAATTAAAACTGAATTCAGAGAAATTATATCTACCAATCACTCACCAACAATGGGGATACAAAATCATTAAAACGATATGTAACTTCTAAAGGCTTCAACTTCTGAATGTACAGTCTCTTTAAACCATCTATGATTGAAGTCACAGAGGACAAAGATATCTGTTATACACAGGGAAAAATTAGTTAACCATGCTAAGGATGCAGATAAATAAAAACACTGTATACAAAAGGATCAATTAAAAAGATTGGACACATATTAGCATCATTAAAGCCACAATATACCAAAGTTAAGACTCATAAGCCTTCAGGAAGTAAAATAAAGAGTCAAATATGCATTTGATATAAATAAATAAATTATATATAGCCACTACACTTAGATGACAAAAAGAACAGGCAAAAGAAAAGTGTATCAGGAGCAAAAGAAGCTCAATTAAACAATGACAACACAAACCTTCTTTGATGATTTTGAAGAAAGAAAAGTGCATCAGGAGCAAAAGAAGCTCAATTAAACAATGACAACACAAACCTTCTTTGATGATTTTGAAGAAAACCATTGAGCTGCAGGTAATGTTTGCATTGAAGAACTACCTGCACTGCCCCAACTAGTGAATATATGGCAAAAAAATCAGAGTAAAATAACCATTGAAGGTTACAGAGAAATTCATACCATTGCTATCAGGGCTAGTCAACTTTGAAGATTGTTTCTTCTTCTGGATAAATCAAACAAAATAGTAAGAATTTCATGCTGCTAAGCATATGGAACATAGCCTTAAAAAGTAAAAGAAGTAATCTTACCATGATTAGTGTATCCAAACCTTCCATTACAGGAGGTTTGACATTCTCAAAGTCTACTGCAATATATCAGCATATCTTAACATTAGTTTTAACATTTAATTCACAATATTAGATGATAAATGCAGAGGCAAAAAAAAAAAAAAGGACAGTCTTTTAAATAAATAACTACAAATTAAAAGCTTTCAACCTGATAAAAACATTCAAAGCATACAATTCAGAAATAAGACCAAGCAAAATCGTCATACCATCACCATTCAGGAAATCATGGGATATTTCACGACCACCTTGCACCAGCGAAACCAGCTGAATATTAAAAGTAACAGCAGGTCAGATTTGCAGAAATCAATTAATATATATAATAAGAATTCAAAGAAAACTACAACTCCTAACCTGCATAGCAAAGACAAATTCTTTGAAACCAAGATATCCCTGTCTCTTAGAATCCGCAGTCGCCCACACCTTTAAGGAATCAATGGTTCAATACAAAAACAAAAATAAAAAAACAATCTATTCAACAATATACCGATAAATGAAGTTGAATCACTAAGAGAAACCACAAATGAGCAAAGCACAAATTAAATTTGTTACATTTACTGAAAACCCAAACTTTAAATGATTCAATTTAAGGGTTTAATTTGCAAGTTCATGATCAAGTAACAAAAAGTTAGCAATAAGTCTAGCAGCAAGCATGGTCAGTTAAAAAATTTACATCTTCTATACGATTTAAATTCAATTCACTTAGCAACATTCAAATTTCCCAAATTTGTTATATTTATTGAAAACCCAAACTTTCAAATGATTCAATTAAAGAGTTTACTTTGCACGTTCATGATCAAGTAACAAAAATTTAGCAATAAATCTAACAGCAAGCAAGATCAGATTTCATACTATTTAAATTCAATTCACTTAGCAATATTCAAATTTCCCCACAATTTTCAAATTGAAGCGGAACTTAATAAAAAATAAAATTAGCAAAATTAAAATGAAGAAAATAAAAGAAAATTAACCTGCTTGAGATCTTGTCGCGGTAAATTTGACATACCAAAAAACTTTATTGCATCGCTTCCAGTAATGCGGCCATCGTCATCTACCCAAAAATAAATAATTAAAGAAAATTAAAAAAAGCGACTAAAAATTTTGAAAAAAAAATAAAAATGAACCTGAATCGGCAAAGTTAAACCACTCTTGATAAATTTTCTGGTGTTCTTTTGAGCATGAACCGATCCGACCGGCTCCGATCTCCATTTCTGAAGAGAAAACTATCAATCTCGTCGATTTTTTTTCCTTCAAAATTTCGAGAAAAGAAAATAGAGAGAAAATAGTCCAAAAAACGAAGAAAAAAAAATGAAAAAGAAGGGACACTGCTGTGCCCCTTGTGGCCGTGCGTGTTTTTCTTGGGAAGAGAGAGTGCTTTAGATACCGACGAAAAAGGCAAGCTCAATACGTCATCGTATTAAAAACTTAGAGTTTTAACGGTGAGTTTTTAACGGTTTTTTGAAAATTTCAAAACGACGGGGTCTTGAAGCAGATGTGAATTTTATTTATATTTAATAAAAATTTTGATTTTTAAGTGAATAGAATTGGTGATAAATATTATATTATAAGAATAGAGATATTAATATATATGATTTTAAAATTTTTATTGAATACGAAATAAAAATGAATAATAGAGCATTTATTTTATATTTTTATTTATATCCTATATATATTTTAATAAATAAGTTTTTATTAAATAATATAAATTATTTTTAAATTAATTAGAAGTAATGTATTTATATTTAAAATATATATTAATATAATTATAAAAAATATAAATATGTAAGATAAAAATAAAAAATTTTAAAAATAAATTTTTTTATTTTTATTTTTTAATAAAAATTACGGATACAAAAATTATCAATATTTATTAGATATAAATATGATAATGAATATAATATAAAAAGTCTGAAATAAGAATGAAAAATATTTTACTCATCTTATATCTTATCTATTGATATGCTTATAAGAAATGTTATTAAAAAAATGTAAAAAAAAAAAAGAAAAGAGGGTAATTTCAAATTAGTTGAGGTAAAAATTAAAAAAATTTTGACAAACATAATTTCTTTTTCCGCGAGAAAGAGATGGAAGAGTATGATACTAATTGTGATGAGGATGGGTTAATTTTTGGGTTAGTTTTGAATGGTGTGAAATGCATGGTGGGATATTGATGGGTTATTTACATTAATTTCGAATTTTATTATGATAGCAGCTTTTATTTTTTATATTTGACTTTACACCATAAATACATAATTAATCGTAAACATAACTTTTATTATATTATTTAATACCAATAATAAATAAAGCATACTTTTACAATATGATAGATTAACACTAGTTTAAAAGATTTTTAGTAGGAAAAGTAATAAAAAGTTAGTTTAGTAAAAAAATTCAACGAATGTTTGGTTAAAGTAGTAAGAGAATTTGTTCCATTATTTGAATCATTAGAAGGTTGTGGAATCTCATAAATTCATTAAGTTTGACATAAATAAATATGTTTGAATTAATCTAAAAAATAAATATACCGATGAAAATGTAAAAACTTTTTATTGTTCAAGAAAATGTATTGTACTTTTAAAAGAAAAAAAAATTCCCATCCAATGATAGACTCATGCAAAGGTTAAGCTATCTATTCATATCAAAAAATTCGTCTAAATTTTAAAAGAATTTAGACGAAAAATTAAAATCGATTAAACCAATTTGAAATAATTTTTAAATTCATTTAAATTTTATATTAAATTTTAGATAAAATAAAATTAAACTCGATCCGACCCGAATAAAAATATATAATTAAAATATTATAATTATATAAATATATATGTTAATTTTTATATTTTATTTAAAAAATATATCTTTTCTTATTTTTTATTATATAAATTAAATTGAATGGATGTAATTGACGTTTATTTTTTAATTTAAATCGAGCTTAAAAAAATTTTAAAACCCAAATTATTGAATTGCACTAAACTTGAATAAACATATATAAATAAACATAAAAACTATTAATATCAAGCATAAACTCAACTCATGAACACCTCTACTCACTGAACATAAGATAATCCACAAATGTTCATTCTCCACTTTCAAAATTTATGACTTGCCCCGAACATTATTTTATAAAAAAGAAAAGGTATATAAAAATGAAGAGCAACAAGAAAAATAAATATTTTGTTACTCCATTTTACATGATTAAAATGGAATCATAAACTCTCTCACTTTGTCTCTTAAGCTGTGAAACACATTTTCTGAAGAATTACAAAGGTTTTTCCAAGGAAAAATAGAACAAGAGATCATTTAAAACTCCAAAATTGGTGCAGGCTCTGCCACTTTCAAGGGTAAAAGCCATTCCCGGAGGCCCTGAGCAGCTTCTTAGCTCTCAAAGTCACTGACATCAAGGAAGAAAAACCAGCAAAGGGTGTTGTAAACAGAAACTGCAGTCTTGTGTTCCTTTAGGGTACGTCCCGAGCAAGCCTTTTTTAACAATGAATTAAGCATCAACTTATGATCATGAAAGCATACGATGATATCCGGATCACTTGATTTGAAGAATGTTTTGTTAGTTTCTGAACCAAATAAACAAAAAGTGACAGAAGTTTTGCACAAGGAAGCTTATGGATCACATAAAGAAAAATAGCATACTTACTGCAAGCCTTGATGGTCCAAACATGCAATGCAAGTTTCATTTGGTGTCCAGCTTGTTATACTGATGACACATCAAAATACCAACAGGTTAGATTAGAAGGATCAAATTAATCAAAGAGTGCACGAAATCCACAATTTTGCCAACCTGCAATGCCATGATGAGTTCTCCAACATATCCCTGTCTAGTGGAATCATATATCAGCCAAACCTCTAAGGAAACAGAAAAAAAGAAAAAGATCTAATAAACACAATGCAAATAAAAGTAGCTCGATGAATGAAAGAAAGCATAAATGAACAAAAGGAAGCAATGTAACTCGGTGTACGGACAAGAAAACCTGAAACTCCCATATCTTACATAAACATTCACTGTGAAATCAAACATTGCAAATCTGGTTGCTAATCTAGTCACTTGTCAAAGAAAGACCTTCACATAGAGAATTATAATTCCATACAACATTAGCCGTGGTAGTGATAAGCAATGAGGCGAATTGGCTGTCTATGACCAAGATCGGAAGCCATCATTTGAACATGAGATACCTCCAGAAATTGAGGTCCTCAAACAAGGATAACTCCATATTAGAATCAACTTGAAAATTTTTAGAAAGTCCGGGTGATAAAGGACCTGGAGGTTGCAGATCAGATAGGATAAGAGACAGATGAGGAAGATCGATATGCATAAAAGAAAATAAATGTAGGTAAATATCAATAACAAATAGGGGTGACGACTATTCCGATATATTAACTATTAGCTATCCAAAACCAAGAAACCTAAAAGAAAGATTCACTTTTTCAGAACAACATGAGCAAACTAAGAAACAATCATCTGCTGTTCAAGTTCATAATAAAAAAATTGATACTACTGACATGGCAAAATGCGAGCACGATGATTTACCATCTAAACTCTGAAATCCTACAAACAAATTATGGAGAACAACATGGAGGAAAGTTATCTGGAAACGAACCTTTTTGCTGGATGACTACAGCAAAATCACCACTAATCTTGACATGAACAAATGCCGCACCTGAAGTGATGGAAACAATTCACATCACGAACAACAATCTCCTGTTCTATGATGCCAGAGACAAGCTTCATAAAATCATGGCAGTCTTCACATACACTCAAATTTTTGAATATTCGAATTGTTTTCACAGGGTTGATGCTTATAAGGGCAAAAGCAAGGGCCAACCTTTCATTATGATAAAAGAGTTGTTCCACTTTTTCTCCATCACTGACATTATGGAGTATATGTTCTGTCTTAGGCACATAACCAGCTAAAATAACCTTCTCTACAAGCTCCTTCAATTTTATATAGATTTCCCTGCTTTTTGGATGCGAACCATCTGCAGACCTGAAGATGTGCAGTTGGCCATTAACCATCACCCAACTACACCCAGGTTCTTTCTTAACACCACGACTAGTCATCAATGCCCTGACTCTTTGGACATCCTCCCACCTACCCTTGGCAGCAAAAATATTTGCTAGTAATATGTAATGGGAGGCTGTACCAGGGTCAAGCTCAAAGAGTTTCTTCGCAGCAATTTCACCAAATTTGTCATTTCCATGCCGTCGACAAGTGCCAAGAACTGTCTCCCAAATCAAGGGATTTGATGTAACCTTCATGTCCTTGATAAAGCTTTCAACCTCATTAAATTTTCCAGCTCGACCTAAAATATCAATCATACAAGCACAATGCTCGATTGTAGGTACTATTCCATAAACATTGGTCAGAGAGTCAAAGTGCTCTTTGCCTTCTCCAAGCAAACGCATATAACTACATGCAGATAAAACTGCTAAGAATGTAACCTCATCTGGCTCAAGGCCTTTATCTAACATTGTCCTAAAAGTTTCCAAAACCTTCAATCCTTTCCCATGTCGCAAGTATCCAAATAACATTGTGTTCCATGATACAATATCTGGTGACAACATGGCCTGGAAGGCAGCTTCAGCTTCTTCTATGCAGCCACAGTTGGCATACATATCTACAATTGTGCAAGATACAAACAGGTCAGCAGAATGCCCAGCCTTAATTGCCAAACAATGAAGCAGCTGCCCATTTTCCAACATTGCCATCTTGGAGCAACTACTCAAACAGGTTGCAAGAGTGAATTCATTGGGTTTCACACCTTGCCTTTGCATCTGATCGAAGCAATTGATAGCCTTCTCCAAATGATCAGTTTGAACATAACCAGAAATCAACGCTGTCCAGGAAAAAAGATCTATCTCAATCAATTGACTAAAAAGTAGCTCCGCATCCTCCAAGGATTTACTTTTGGCATACAAGTCAATAAGAGATGTTCCCACTAAATTATTATCATTGAGGCCATTCTTTATTATATGGGCATGCACTTGCTGTCCAAATTTTAGATTTAAAAGGCTGGAACAAGATCTTAGAATGCTAGTAAACGTACAGATGTCAGGCCTAAAACCTTCAGCAAGCATCTTGTGAAAGATACTTGGTCCCTGATCACAAGTTTTATCATCACACGTTCCAGAAAGAAGGGCATTCCATGATGCTGAATTCCAAGAATTCATTTCCTTAAACACCTGCCAACCATTTTGGACAGACCTGATTTTCATATACATGGCAATAAGTGCATTACTCAAAAAGTTTTCAGATTCAAAGCCATATTTAAGTATACATGCATGAATGCCTTCACAATAGAACTGATCACCCATATTACTGGCAGCACCAATAATGCTGGCAAAAGTATGCTGATTGGGGCTTACCCCTTTGTGTCGCATTAGGCAAAACATAGTAGCTGCTTCTTGAATCTGGCCTTGTTCATCAAGGCAGTCAATCATTGCACTCCAGGCTACTATGTTGGGTTCTTGAACCCTTTTAAAGACCTTGAGTGCATCCTCAGCCAGTCCACATTTTGAATACATGTCAAGAAGGCAGCAACCGACAAATTCATCATGCTCACAACCAGTCTTAATTACCAAAGAATGCACAACCAAGCCCCATGTTAAGTTTCCCAAGTATGTACAACTCTTGAGCACATTTGACAAAGTAAACTTACTACACCTCAATTCAGATTCCGTCATCCCTTGAAACAAATTCAAAACCTTTCCTGCATTACCCTTTAGAGCATATCCATTAAGTAATGCATTCCATGACACGACATTCTTTTTATCCATGCAAACAAACACTCTCTCTGCGAGTTCTATCTCACCACATTTCGCATAAAGATCAACAAGAGAAGACCCAACAAAAACATCCAACAAAATTCCAACTTTAACACCTTCTCCATGCAACAGTGTCCCAAGAAACAACTCTAAACTCAAAGAACAAGCTTTCAAAGCAGTTACTAAGCAATGGCCATTTGGCAGAATACCATCTTTCTTCATAAAACAATACAAACGCAACACATCAGATCCATACCCTTCATTAACTAAACCAGAAAACAGAGCAGTCCAAGACACAACATCTCGTAGAGGCATTCTATCAAGCACTTTACGAGCATATCCAAAGCTCCCACATTTGGCATAGACATTCAGTAAAGAGTTCCATAAATGCAAATCCGGTTCAAACCCATTCTCTATTATCTTCCTATGAACAACTTTGGCCAGACTCAAAGACCCTTTTGAAGCACAATCATGTAGAATCTTAGAGTAAAGTTTTAACCTTTTGGTTCTTTCAAGCTTGGCTTTTTCTTTGAAAGCTGGGACTTTTAAAGATGGATAAGAAATGGGGTCTATTTCATTTGCAGCAATAAGGGTAGTAAATGAAGAAACTAACTGAAATGAGGCTAAAAGAGACCTCCTGGGGAATTTAATAAAAAGACTGTTTTTTTTAAGGAAAAAACATCGAAAATCAAGTGATGGAAAAAGCATTGAAGCTAAAGATTTAGCAAGGGTTTTAGATTTCTTTGTGTAAAGCTATATAGCTATATAATTTGAAGCTTTATCATGCTATTATATAGCTTGACGCTTTATATTTTGTAGGCAAAGAGAGAAAAGAAGAGCGTTCTTTCTGTGTGTATCGATTGTAAAAGGGCGCTCTTCAGAATGTGTAGGGTTGGGATGAGAAAAAAAATTAAAAAAACCGAAAATTAATTTGAAATAGTAGTGTATAGCTTGATTTAGATTTATTTATTTTATTTGATTCGGATATTAAATATATATATATATATATATATTAGATTTAGGTTAAATTTTAAATTAAAATGTGAAAAATAAAAAAAAAATAAATAAAATCTAATTATTACTTTTATTAATTGATATATATTTTAAATTTTTATAAAATAAAAATAATTATTTTATATTTAAATATATTAAAATTTAATTAAAATAATATATAAAAAGCAAAAAAATTAATAAATTGAATTGATAGAATTTAATTTTAAATTAGATCGATCTTAAAAAAAATAGATTTAAATTTAAATATAATTTTATAATTTTATAATATTATATATTGTTTTTAAAAATTAAATTAAATATGATCCAGTCGTTGTTATTTTCCCTAATTTAAAACTTTGATTCTAAAACGATGCGTACTTTTGAATGAAACGTGCTGTATGGCTTTGGGCAAGGCTTGAAGTAAAGATTTTGTAAAGCTTTAGAATGTTTGGGGCTTTGGCTCAAAAACGACACTTACTTTCTAATGAAACGTGTCTTAGACAATAGCCCAACCTGGCATCTTCTTGCTCTATATAACATGGCTCCACTGGTTTTGTTATACAAAAATCCCAGTCACATCCCTACAATTAATCCACGTCCTTTCCCATCCCCATATCCAAGCTGAAATGGTATCGAAGAAAGCCCTAATATAAATCCTAACATCAAAATTTAGAGATAATAACGGTTCAATTTGAATTAAATTTAATTTAATTTTTTTAAATAATATGTATGATTATAAATTTTTAAAATTTGATTTAAATTTAAAATATTTTTTTATATATTTAATTTGAATCGAATTTTATCGATTTAATTTAGTTTATTAATTTTTTATTTTTTATTTTTATATATTATTTTTATATAATTTTTAATGCATTTAAAGAAATTTATGTATAAAAAATTATTTTATTTTGTAAAAATTTAATATATATAAATTAATAAAAATATATAATTCATTCGCTTTAATTTTTTTTATTTTTTAATCAAAAATTTAATTTAAATTTAATATTTATTTATTTAAAATTCAAACATAATCTAAATCGAATAAAAAAATCAAACTAAATCAAATCAAATATTACAATTTCAAATTGATTTTTAATTTTATCAATTTTTTTTTCACCTCTATCAAAATTCATCACCTCCAAAATTATCTACACTTTCCTCGTATCACTGGTGGCATGATTCTTGACAAACATAGCCGATGCATATGTGGAACCACATGTCTAGTTATGGTGCAGGATGTTTATAGACACCCAAAAATTAAAAAATAAAGAAAAAGTTTTTTAAAAATATTTTTCGTTAATAAAATTGATAAATTCGTTAATAATTTTTTATATATACTATAAATTAATACCTTAAAAAAAAATTTGAGTTCACCGAATGCTACATCAAAAGTTGCATTCACTATAACTTCATTGTTTGACTCTAGAAGGAAGGAATTGATGTTAATAGACAAGAAAGGGTAGTTTTCTATGATAAATTAGATAAGCCATGTTTCTTGTTGGGGTTTTTGAGAGAAAACTGTTTATCTTTTGGCAAGCTGTACTTAATAGGGATGATAAGGTAATGTTGAAGTGCAAAACTTGAACTGATTTGATGTGGATAATGGGAGGCTTTGGCATGAATTATGAGTGATAATAATTTGATTTGAATTCAATTTAATATTTTTATATAATATATAATATTATAAAAATTTAAAATTTGAGTTGAATTTTTATTCGAATTAAATTAAATTGAATTAAATTTTATCGATTTGGTTCGATTTATCGATTTTTATTTTTTAATTTTTTTAAATTTTATATAATATTTTTAATATATTTAAATAAATTTGATAAAAATTATTATTTTATAAAAATTAAATATATATAATTTAGTTCAATTTTTTTTTTTTGTTTTCATTTTGATCTAAAATTTGATTTGAATTTAATATATATATTTAATATTCGAATTTAATCTAAACTGAATAAAAAAATTAATATGATTCGAATCAAATATTATAATTTCGAATCGATTTTCAGATTTCGAATTATTTTTCTCACCCTCGACAAGAATAAGCATAACATGTCAAAACATTTTGATTGGTTGAGTTGCTTTGTGGGTGAACTTTGATGTATCATATTGTTGGAAAAATTGAAAGAATTTAAGGACTCGAGTGATTGTAAGAATGGAAAATGGAAAGGAAAATATATAAATTTCTAGTCTTGATTGATTTCCTATATTGTTTCTACTTAATTTGGGCTAAATAATCATAGTACATGTGCCGTATGAAATTATATGTAAAATGAAAGCAATTGCAAAGTTAATAGGAAATCTCAAAAATGAAAATCCCCCATTAATTAGGAAAGCACCAAGATTAATGTTGTGTCAATGATTCGAGATCAAGTGTTAGCCATTTAAGATTTGAATTCAAATTTTAATTCAATTAATTTATATAATTATTTTTAATAAATAATATTAAATAAATCTAAAATTTAAATTCGAATTCCTATGACCTTTCTCTTACTACAAGTTTCTTTGTAGAAAAAACATTAGAATTTTGCTTGGGCTAAAACTTAGTCCTCAGTCCATTTACAGAACAAACCATATGACAATCTTTTAAACTAAACCAAACCAAACCAGGTTTTGGGTCATGGGTAAGGATTCCAATATTTCCCTTGAGGCATGCCGCAGGTTTAGCTGGTCCAATCCCGAAACCAAACCAGCAATTGCAAATCAAATAGCCAACTGGAACCAGTTTTTTTGCCTCTTTGGTGTTTTATTCAGTTAATCAAATAGATTGGTTTTTAACCAATCTAAATTTGAAGTTTAATTCAGTTAATTTATACAGTTATTATTAAAAGATGGCATTCAACAAATTTAAAAATCAAATTTCAGTACTTACAATTTTTTTTTTATTTTCGTAATCTTTTTATACAAAAAAATTCATGCAATCCAAAAACATTGTTGAGTCAAAGGGAAACCTTGAGAGAGGGAAAGGGTCCTAAAATATGAAATTATGATTTGAAATTAGTCAAAAAGGAACCTTCTAAACAGTTCCTTGCTTCCCATGGTACAGAATGAATTTCATTCAAGATCAAATCTGCTTTATCAATGACCCATTTGGGATAATTATTGTCCTAGTTCTTCTCATATTCTTAACTGAATTTGTTCTCTTTTATGTTCTTTAAAATTATTGGAAAACAAAAATGCCATTCATCCAACTTCACAAAGGCTTGAGAGCTAGAATAGCACCCTAATCTTCTTCAATAGGAAGCATGTTTGTAGATCAGAATAATTTAGGTCCAAATTTGAGCGCAGCCCAGTTAAAAAAAATTTTGGGTGATGAAATCTTCATTAGTAATTTGTATATTTTTATCATATAAAATATTAATAATTAATTTATATATATTGTATTAAAAATAAAATTATATGTTGTAATTTATATTGATACGAAAAATATAAAATATATTTTTTAAATTTTATTAAAATTTTAAATAATATTATATTGGTATTATTTTTTTATATTATTTTTATGGCGTGCTATCCAATAAGTGTGAAACTTAGCAGAAACATCACTAATGCCTAAGAATTTTTTTTTTCAAAGAAACAAACAGATCACCTCACTGGATGGCCACAGCAGCAAATGTATCATTGGTTCTCATTCTCCAACACGAGCTCTAGCTCTTGCTACAAGGTTTCTTAGGTTTTTTTTTTTTTTTTTTCTTTCAGTCAAGTCTTTGTTTAATTTTCTATGCTTTTCATTTTAATAAGGTGAAAACGTTAGATTAATCAACTTTGGCTCAAATCCAAAACCAATCCCCCCCCTCCAAAAAAAAAAAAAAAGACAAGTGCATGAACCACAAAAGAAAGGTCAAATTGCAATTGCAAAATGCAAAGCATATGGGATATTACATTTGGGAAGTCTGCATTAATCATTTTAATTATGATTAATAATTCATATATTCGTATCATATAAAATATTAAAATTTATATATTTATATTATATTTTATACGAAAATTACATATAATAATTTATATCGATATAAAAATATAAAATATAATTTTTTTTGTTTTATGAAATTTATATATAATTATTTTTATAATTTTAAATCATATCACTTTTATATTTTATTTTCATATTGCATTCATATCATGTTATTATAATTTATTTTAGATAATAAGTCTAATCTCAATTCTCAATAGGTCATTAACGGTCAAACCCCAAAGCAAAAAACCTTCATAAAAAGTCACAGCATATGACTCACCACAGTGCAATTCGAAAATTCCATGAAGTTAGATCAGATTTCAAGTTGCCTTCCAATTTAACCAAAGATGATTGAACAATCAAGAACCTGACAACGATCTTTTTTTTTTTTTTTTTCATTTATTGGAAGAAAACATGATGAAATTTAAATTGTTACAACAAATTAAGTCACGGCAAATGAAAGAAAAATGCTACTCTTGTGATTGAATTAATCGCAAAAATTCTCTTTCTTGTCCAAACCAAACTGATACTGCTACCACATCAAGACCCAATATCTACCCAATTTTTTTTATACATAAAAGTAGAATCTTCGTTCCATCGGTTTGATTTATTTCAAATAAAATTATTTAAAATTAAATTAATCAAATTATATTATTTTCTTTTTATTAATTAAATCAAAATTTTTAATTAAAAAATTAATCAACCAAAATTAATTTAATCAATTTGATTAATTTTTTTGTTAATCAAATAATAAATTACATTAAATTAAAAGTTTAATTTCTTATAGTTAAAACAAATTAAATAAAATCATCTAATAAAAATACTTAAATACCAAAGTATTGACTAAAAACTTTAATAATTTAAACAATTTTATATATTTTTAATTATATATATGTTTTATTATATTTCAATTAAAATTTTGATTAATTCGATTTTCAAATCAAATTAACTAAAAATAAATTTTTCTAAAATTATTTTTGATAACAAATCAAAATTAATTCAATAACCTATTAATAACATTGACTCCACCAATTAATTGGATTAAACCTGAATTTTAAACACCAGGAGTATATTCACATGAATAAAAAAGAAAAAAAATAAAGTGGTGCCAGTTCCTATAGAAACAAGGCTTGTATTAAGAATAAGAGAGGCAAAGTTCAAATCTGCAATCAGAAAGAAACCACAATAGAGTGTTGGAATGAAGATCAAACCATGAAAAGAGAGAAAATAAAGAAGATTAAAAAAAAACTCCAAAGAGTTATCAAACTCTCTAGACAAAAACCAATTTGAGAAGAAAAGAAAACAGAACCAATGCAGGAGAAATCAGAAGTACTGCATAACAAAGAAACGTACACAAAATTTAATAACGCGATCTAAATAAACTTGCTTGAATCAATCCGAAGAGAAAATATATTGGACAAAACCCAGTTATCCCTTGTCACTAAATAAAAAATATATAAGGTCTACAAAAAACAGTGATTTTAATTCATTTTTGATGCATTGAAGTGGATCAACTAACATCTTATACAAAGATAGATCTAATAACAAGAAGCTGAGATTTGAATAAACTCAGATCTGATATCATCACAAACACTAAATCATCATAATATTTTTAACTACAAAGATTGATTATCAACATTATATAACAAAAATTAAGGGCATAATAAATCAAGACCCATTTTTAATTTTAATCTTAGTCTCATTTTTATTTTTTTTTCTTGAAAAATTAATTAAAAAAAGAGAGAAAATGGCAGGAAATGGGGGTTTTAATCCATTTTTGAGGGATTGAATTAGAGAAAATTTTATACAAAAGAAAGATCTGAGATATAACATCACAAACCCTAAAACATCATCATCATAACATATCATCATTTGATGAAAATCAAAGGGTAGGGATTAAGACCATTTCATCTTAATCAGGACTCATGTTCTTTTTTTTTTTTTTTTGCTTTTTTTTTCTTCTACTGCTTGAAAAAAGCAAAAAAATTTTGAAAAATGAAAGGAAACGATTCAATAATTGATCATCATCATCATCATCATCATCATTCATTACCATCATCACCGTGATCAAAGGCATAAAGCGGTGCATTGAAGATCATCAGCATCATCCAACGGTGGAAAATTGAGATCAAACGGCAACGTTTTCCGACACGAAGACGACGCGATATCCCCATCATCAACAACCGATGACGACGAATCACAGTCACTATGACAATCCTCCGGCACCACCGGTGGCGTCCTCGGATGATACTTCCTTGTCGAAACCACCGCATAATCCGCCGATTTTTGCGGCAGTTGGGCTGGTCTCGGCCCACTAAACGACTCCACCGTGCTACTCATGCCACTCCTCGTGGGTCTTTGCGGATTCACTTCCGGGTCTTGAAAATCGCCGCCCATCGGATATATGCGGCGGCGGTCGACGAAGCCTTCCTTGTTGTGATGACGTGTTTCGAAAGGAAAAGCAGCGATGTTCGAGGAATCGATGGGAAAATTTGTTTTCGCTTTGGATCCACGGAATGACCTTGCCGCTGCGTCGTAGGCTCCAGCCGCTTCTTCGGCGGAGTCAAAGGTCCCGAGCCAAACCCTGGTCTTTTTCCATGGGTCTCTGATCTCGGCTGCGAATCTTCCCCATGGTCTCTTTCTAACCCCTCTGTATCTAGGTTCTTTTATAGATCCGTTAGGTTCCAGTGCCGGTTTCGTATCCACGGCGGCGGCAGCGGCGGCAACTCTCCCTCTCCTCATCGGAAAACAAATTAAACTTTAGATTCACCCAGATTCCTCAAAAAGTTTATGCAAAATCAGATGTAAAACTCCAAAGATTGAAAGAATAGCAACAATTATTGAAACAAAACAAAGGGGTTGATGAAAAGATTACAAACAAAAAAGAAGTAAACTAAGCAAATCAACCCACTCAAAACGAATCTATTTATGAAATTTAAAACACAATAAGGTTGAATCAGCGATCAAAAACCCAAACAAAGGAAATGGAAAAGAATAAAAGAAAGAAGAAGAAAGAGAGGGTTTTGATTTTTCTCCGGCTGAAATGGCTTTTCTTGATTTCTCTACCTTCTCTTACCCCCATCCCACAAACCATCCTTTTTTTTAATTTATCATTTTTTTTCTATTTTCTATTTTTTAGTTGTTTAAATTTTATTTATTAAATAACATTACAATCTAAATGACATGAATGTCCTTGGTATTTTAATTCTTTCGTTGGTAGTAAATTTATTGTTTATATTAGATCCAATAATTTTAAATTTATCAGGATGATAAAATGTTAAAATAATATAAACATATAAAAATAATATAATTTAAATTTTAATAAAAATTATATATAAATTTAAAAAAATTAAAAATTATACTTCATATTTAAAACGTCGATATGAGTTACAACACATAATTTTTATATTTTAAATATATTTAATACAAAATAAGTACACGAATTCTCAAATCTAATTCATACTTAAAATTTTATATATTTTAATTTAAAATATTAAATATCACGCTATGCTGAAATTATAATAAAAGTAATTTTATTTTGTTGCATAATTGAAAATTTGTTTAAATTATAGAAACTTAAAATTTGAGAAAACAATTCTTTAAGATATGTTAAAATTGTTTTTATTTACATTTTGGTTATTGATTTTGCAATTTTTGTAAGTCATGTAAATTTATGGTTTGGTTTTTCCATCAATTAGTATGGAATTCAAAAGATAAAACTTGATTTTTCTTTCACCCAATTCATACAATATTTGAAGATTTATATAAAGTGGTAGGTAGTTTTTAAAATTTTTTAAATTAAATTGAGGGATTTAAAAACAAGTTTCAAAGAATCTTAAGGGTTAATCTTCAAATAATTAATAATAATAATAATAATATAATATAATAATGGTTTGGGCCAAGCTAAAACATTATTGTCATAATTTTAAATGACAAACAAAGTTCTATTTCTCAATATTTTAGCTTCTTTTTTTTTTTTTTTTAATTTCTCTACCTTTTTCTTTTTGGATGTTTGATTCTTCATTTTATTTAAATTCCTTTTGTTTTTCTTCACTAAAATTGTTCGCACTCTAGGATCCCCTTATTCCAAAGGCAATTAAATTATAAAATTATTAAAATAATTATCAAATTTCTTTTATAAATCCAAGGAAATGGATTTTTTTTATATAATGAATAATTAAATCTTGATTTATTGCCCTAAAAATTTATAGTATGCAAAAGCTTTTGAGTTTTAAATTTTTTTTTTGAAGAATAAAATAAAAAATAATATATATTGAATTTTTTAAAGTTATAATTATAGTCAAGTATTAATTTATTAAGTAATCTCTTAAAATGATATATGTATTTCTGACAATGACATTTAAAAAATAAAAGCTCTATATTATAAGTTGTCAGGACTTTGAGAATATGTGGAAAGCTTAAGTTTTCCCTTTGAAGGAAGATATTGTAATTAGAAAACTTATGAAAAAAAAAAAAAAAAAACCCATGATGAGAAAAGTAATTCAGACTTTTTTTTCAGTGTTTAATTGGGATCTTGAGTATTTTGGTGTTTATACACTATCATTTAGGCTTATACATCCTATGCTCTTTTGTATTTTTATTTGTAGTTGGATATTTGTAGTCATTTCTTTGCTTTATTTAAAATTTTCCTTTGGTTAAATAAAAAAAAATATTATATTTATATAATTAACTAAATAATTAATTAACAACTAAAACATTTAAATTCATACACAGTCAAACTTAAACCTAAAACTTGTAATTCTAATACCTCCTTATTACCATTAAACCGATATTTTATTGACAATATATATTGATATTTGAATCTTTAATGGTCATATATCATCATATATGACCGTTAGCATCGATTTAATGGCGATAAAGTATATATATATATATATATGTGTGTGTGTGTGTATAATAAAACATAGGGGACATTTTTCCTTTGAATTTAGAGAAGGTTTGATCTTACCTTTATAAAGTTTAGGCAAATTTTGACAAGAATTGTAAAGTGCAATTTTCCCCCTAAATTCCCCCCTTTTTTTATTAACCTTTGCTTTTACTTTACTACATACATGCATAAATACATAACATGATTTTAGTAGTATTGGAATGTGATTTCCTTTTTCTAAATTTTCTTGAAGCTATTTTACTTCTATTAAAAGAAATTCGTTTTTATATACTTAAAACAATTTAAAATTTGTTTTTAATAAATTTTTTTTATTTGCTATAGCTTTCAACTTCAAGACAATCATACATCAAAATGCTAATATCGGTGTTTCATATTTAAACAAAGAAATTTAGAGTCCATTTTGAAAGCATTATAGGAAAAATCGGTACTCTAACGTGATGAAAATATTTTTAACCATGCTTGCAAATGCGGTCTAAGAGATAAAATCATATTACCTTGTATTATTATGTGTTCATACTTTTTAAGATAATTTTTATTAAAAATAAAAAAACTTAATGTGAAAGAAAGAGTGCAAACTAATTTTGCAATGGGGGGTTTAAAAATAATTTAAAAAATCATGTATAAAAAAAAAGCAATAATGATTTATGAATGTAGTAATAGAATTATTCAATTCAAATAATTTTTATTGCCATGATTACTAGTGTGTTCCACATTTTGCTTCTTCAAGCAAGACTACCACAATTAGTCTTGAAAATTAGGTATCAAGATTGTGCAAAAGTTTATAAAATAAAAAATTAAAATAGTAATTTATGATTGCTTGTTTCTCCTAAATGGAGAGAAAAGGAGAAATAAAATGTGGCAACTAGCTCTCACAACAATTTTTTTCTCATGATGAATTGGCTCTAAAAATTTAATTCCAAGTTTTTTTTAGAGCTCACATATTATTTGTTTCATTAATTTTGTTAAATCACAAACTTAAAAAGGAGATTATAATCTATAAATATGATAAGTAATTGCAAGTATTAAAATTTAAACTTCATTTTATTTAATGTCAACATTTTTGAATGATTGAAAAATCAATTCAACTAAAATTTGAATTATATATATCATTTATATTTAAAATGTTCTCCAATTTTCATAATAATTAAGATTATGCTTGGGTTAAAATCAAGAAAATTTGACATATATATCTGAGCATTTGTTCAATAGTAAGTATATGTTTTTTGTTTTTAAATGAGTTCTGAGTCTTTTTTTTAAATAAAAGAAAAAATCAAAGAAGTTTTTTTTTTTTTTTTTTTGAATAAGAGAAAATATCATTAAAATTAGAAATGTTCATAGGTAAAATATGAGATAGGTATATTATTTCTAATTTTTATTTTAAAATTTTTATATTATATTTATCCAAAACCCATATCCAAACAATATTTTAAATTTATCTCTGTCATCATTTTCACGGATATTTAATAATTATAGGTAATTTTTAAACCCATACTTTTTTTAAAAACTAAAAACTAAATTTTATTATTTTGCTTTTTTATTTTGATTTTTCACATTTATGTAATTTTTTATTAATATGTATTTTTAAATAGAAATATATTAGTTCTAATTAATCTATAATAAAATTTTATATTATTTAATAAAAATCTATTTACTAAATATATATAAATATATAAGATATAGAAATAAAAAAAATACTATATTATCCATTTTCATATCTGATAAAAAATTTAAAATTATGCTCATCTCAAAATTTACACATCCCTTTTTTATTAAATAAAATGTCGAATTCTCTATCAATTATGAATAAGATTATATCTCTTATTAAAATCACATTTTACCTCTGCTACTTCAGATAAGGTGACAATCCAAATGTAAATCTTTTATTAAGGCGTTATGCAACGTAAATGCCCCATGTACATTTCTTTTTGGATATAATTTTTTTTTCAAGAAAAAAAATTTGGGAAGTCGACATGGTGTATGTTGAAATTGGAGCCCAATAATGTGAATATGCTCTTTATTATCCTCATATAGAAATATTTTAATAAAATTGAAAACCATATATTAAATTTTATAATAATACATTAACACTAATATATAACAACCATATTAAAAAGGTAGATAATGATAAATTAGGGGTCTCTTGCTTTTTTTCTCGATTTTTTTTGTAAAAAAAAAAGACAATTTAAAAATAAAAAATAAAATAAAGAATAAATTTTAAATTTATTAAATATCCAAAACTTTGCTATTGTTGATATTTATTTGCTCTTCCTATCGCTATTGGTAAATTTACCATTAATCATGAGCATCATGGCTCATGCTTAATGGCACTATCCACTTGTCTGATGTCTAGCCAATGGTTGATTAAGTTAGTTGATTTTTTAATTATTTTTCTATTTTAGGGTCAAATGGTAGATTAAAATTTTGAGCTAAAGTTAGATGATATTTTAATTATTTTTGGTTTTAAGGTCAATGGATTATGATAATTGAAGATTAAGGCCAAAGCCCATTTTTAAAAGAAAGGGAAATTAAGGATTATAATTAGGGACTATGACAATTAAGTTGTACATTTTTTTTTTAATATAAGAGGTGTTTTCATGCTTTGTTTGAATTTTTTTGAATAATATAAATTTTCTTTTTCAAATTAACCCATGACATTTAAAATTTTACTTATGAAATTATTTTTATAAAAATCAAATTTAATTAATAATATACTTTTTTATTATTGGATTAATAAAATGATTTTAAGTTTATGAAAAAAAAAGAAAAGAAAAGGTGAGGTTAATTCTTATTATTGTGAACCAATTATGCCCTTAACCACAAGGGATCCTAGGTGGGATCAAGCTACAATAAGGTGGGTAAAAGTGAGAATTAAAGGTCAACATGACCTATTCCAAATCCAAAATCCATTTTTAAAGGAAAGGGAAATTAAAGATTATAATTAGGGACTGTGACAATTAAGTTGTACATTTTTTTTAATATTAGAGGTATCCTCAAGCTTTGTTTGAATTTATTTTTTGAATAATTTAAAATTTTTCTTTTTCAAATTAATTTGCAATAATTAAAATTTTACTTATGAAATAATTTTCACAAAAATCAAGTTTTAATTGATAATATAAAATTTTTGTTAATTTGATTAATTTTTTTAAGGGTTTTATTAATTGGATTAATAAAATGATTTTAGGTTTATGAAAAAAAGGGTGAGTTTAATTCTTATTATTATGAACCAATTATGCCTTAAACACAAAGGATTCTAGATAAATCTAACGATTTATGTGCTCGTATAGTATAAAATATTAAAATTTATATATTTATATAATATTTTATATGAAAATTATATATCATAATTTATATCAATATAAAAATATAAAATATATTTTTATCTTATTAAATACATATATAATTATTATTAAAATTTTCAATCTATCACCTTTATATTTTTTTACATTGTATTTATATTATATCACCCATATCATATTTTAAATTGTTATATTTAATTTCAGATAAGATCAAGCTATAATGGGAGCAAGCTATAATGAGGTGGGCAAAAGTGAGAATTAAAGGTCAACATGACCTATTCCAATTCCAAAAACCAAATTATGGTAGCTAGTGACTAGACACAATCATTTTAATGTTTTTATTTGGATTGTATGTAAAAGGGCAAATAAAGAAAGTTTAAGATTATTATTGAAGCACCCATTTATCACAATCACATTATTTTCATATATACATTCTTATTACATATAATAAAATTAAAATTAATAAATATAACGCATGTGATTATTTTAACCATAAATATTTTCACTTAGGAGATTCACAACCTTGCATGTCAGTCAGTCCACTTTATTTTTTGAACAACTATCGTTTACCCCAAACATTGCACCAACATGTTTTAAGTCATTAAATGAATAATGCATTATGCTAAAAATTTTTAGAAAAGGAAACCCAACAAACAAAAACACATATAGGTAAAGAAAAAATCAAGAAAGAGAAAAAAAAGAACTAAATGGAGATGAAATGAAATTCTCATGGAATATGCAAAACAGCTCCATGGCGAGACAACACTGAGACGACTGGATCATAACCATCCATAAGAGTAGTGTTGTAGTAACCAACAGTAAGTTCAGCCGAATGTAATATAATCTGGTACCACCAATAAATTCCACCAATTTTAGCCACCAACATAACAAAAGTTTGCTCATCTACTTGGTATTTTTTCAGTATCTTTACTGCCTTTGCAAGAATAGCATCTACGTGATAAATCAATCTACCATTGTACCATTCTTGCAAAAAAAATCATTCCAAAGTCAAGTTTTTTAGATTCTGAATGACTTTAAGTAAGTTTTGGTAATCTTTTGTAATGTGAAGCTGGGGATTACACAGTGAATTTATGAAATCATGATGCTATAAGCAAAACACATTTTCCCAATTAATACATACCTTCGCTTATTAGTAACTTTGGTCTAAGGCAATATATAATTTGATAATTTCTGAAATGATTTGATAGCTACTAATAAGGAATAACAACTCCAACTAGGAGCTTTACCCCATATATTACCTTTTTAGTATATGAGTAACTTCTTACAAAATAAAAATGTTGTAATGATAATAAATAACCATAAATATGATTGTCAAAGAACATTTAACTCAGCATAGCACTTATGTATTGCAAATCTCTTGTCAATGGCTCAATGCATCAAATTCAAATGGATAGCTTAAATTCTTTTCAATTAATGTATTGTAATAGCACAAATAGAGATAGTGCATGAAAGTAGTAGAGTATTAATCTGCCATGTTTCATATGAAACTTTGTTAGATATAAATCTATTTTGAAAATATTAATAGATAAAGAACACAGACCATAAAGAAATAGCCACAATCAGATAGGAAGCCTTCCTATCTCTCTTCAAAAAAGGACACCCTCGATGGAAAACTGTTGTAACAACCAACATTCTATGGCCCTATATCTTTTTATCGAGGCTTTCTTTCTTGGCAGGCATCCATCTTTAAGTCATTCATTTTGTAAACAAAACTATCTTAAGAATACTAAAATAACTGAGTTTTAAATCATACAATAAAAAAACTTACACCTACATGTACTTATTATAACATTGGAATTCACCAATGCCGAGGAATTTTCATCTACCATGATTAAAAGGATGAGCAAGATACCTGCACTAAGAAAAATATGTAATGGCTTCATAATTATGTTTCAATAATAACTTCATAATTTGAACATAAATAGGGAAAAGAATGACATAAAAATCATGCTATACCTAAGTTCTCCAAAAAGACCAAGACCAATGCTTATTTCTTCAATTACACTTCTTATAAAAAAAATCAAATTTGTTAACAAAACTAAGCATGAAGTCTTCATAACACTAGAAAGTAGTACAGCCAAATAATAGAAGAACTTGATCCAACCCCCTTTCTTCCATTTCTATAATAGTTTATAGGTCTCAGATAATGTGCCTTAATTATTAAATAAATTATCTTAAAAGGAATGACCAAATAAATTGCAAAAAAAATATAGGTAAGAACTTGTGTTAGTAGTACCTGTATTAGTAGCATTTTTTAGGGATCATTACCAATAGGACTCCAACATCTTAGTTCTTTTGCACACTTAATAATTATGTACTGTCCAAGTCTAGTGTCTTGGCCAACTGACTGGCATGAACTTTCCATGTTGAGAAGTTTGTGCATTTTATGCTCTCTAGAGCTGTCATTTCTGCTTGAAAGTATTAAACATGTCACGATTTTATAAAATCTGGAAATCCACAATTGTCTTAGTTTAAATGTGTTGCCTGAGTGGATTGCAAATATTTCATTTCTTAGATCTTTGGCGATATCAAATTGTCCTAATATGACATCATTTCCAAATAGTCTTCAGTGCTTGAGCACCCTCCAATGTCTTTCTATTCAAGAATACCTGAGGCTTGAAGAGCATTGCAAGACAAATATAGGTAAGAAGTGGCCAAAAATAGCTCATATTGCATATATTTACATTGGATCACCAGAGCTTAGGAAAGAGAATGTTGCTGGTAACTGATTGTGTTAAAATAGAATACAGACCAAAACATCTGGTCATGTTTTTGGTATGTGGAATTTGACATTGTCTTAAAATGAATCAAAATTACAATAAATTATTTTAAAAGAAATAAGAACCATAATAAATTGTCTTAAAAGGAATCTAAACTATTCAACATGGTAATAGTTTATAGGTTTCAAATAATGTGCCTTAATCATTAAATAATAATGTTTGTTTGTTCAGATTTGATTGATAGACTTATTCTTTGCATTTCTCATTCTTTGAGGATTGTTAAATTTTTTTTATTCACTTTTCTATCTTTCCAGGTTTGAACACCAAGAAAAAAACATAAAAGATTGCCTTAGAACTCTCGTTTCTCTTATTAAAGAAGCCGATAAAGCTAACAAAATGATGGAGGAAGCTCGCACTTCATATGTTAAGAATAGACTTAGAGCCAATCCAGCATTCATGGAAAGATTGCGTGCCAAGACTATGAGATTGCAAGAATCTAAAACTCTAAATGCATAAGAGTTTGATATACAAACTTACCTTGGGTAATTCGTCTATGCAGAGTTACCTCATTCGCTAGATTCATAACTCTTCACATTGAAGCTTCCCATAGAGGTTATTGGTAAAGCAATTGTTTATGCAGGAATCAATGTATTTCTATTTACCAAATGAAAAAAGAATCAATGTATTTCTTATTTGCAAATTTTGCTAACCTATCTACAAAATTTTCATTTCTTTGTAAAACAATAAATAAACTTTTGGATGCATTCCTTGCTATCTATTCCTTTACTAAAAGCAAGGGATTTAAAGAAAAATCATAATATACCATATATAGTTGGAAGGGGAAGAAAAATAAACTATTTATGTAAGTGTGAATTAAAGTTCTAATTTTAATTTACTAGAAGTGTTTGGTTATAGAGATTAAACTATCCTTCAACAAAGCTTATCCAAAATCTAGAATAAATCCCTAATTGAAAATATATAAAAAAAATTCCTTTTTTGAGCTGAACATTTGCAAATATTTTTGCTATTCTTATATTGTGATTACAAAAAAGACAACTTGAAGAATTATTGAGTTAAAGAAATAAGTTTTCAGATAGTTGATGAGTTTTAAAAATGGTTAATAATGAAGGAGTAGAACTAATCCAATTAGATGAAACTTCTAGAAAATGATCATCTAGGCTAAGTGGAAGTGCAAAAACTCTAGCCTTGGCCTAGTGGAAAGAAATGATCAATAAAAAACAAAATTAGAACTTGATTCAAATAACATGTTAAATAAAATATTGTTAAAAAATGCCATAAAATATCCACTAAAAGAACTATGTTTCAATAAAAAAAAATGTCAAACAAAATATAAACTAAAGATTGATTTTCATTAAGATCAAAACATGCAAAAATAAAATCTTTCAAAAATATATATTCAAAACAACATACAAATCTCGCAACAAATATTTTACACAAATTATAAATAAAAAAACATAACACTAAAAGAATATTATTCAATAAAAAAAAATCAAAAAGCACAGAAACCCAAACCTTATTCAATAATTCAACTCTATTAAATAAAATTGAAGCTTGTAATATAAAAATCATCCCAACATAACCCAAAAAAAAAAAAATTACATTCAATTAAACAAAAAAAAAAAAGCAAAAAGAGTTATCCAAAAACATATGGAAAAAAATAAAAGAAAAAAGGAAGAACAAAAACATACAAGAAAAGTTTGTTTTTCATGCCAAGCTTCTTCTCATTCAAACCACCTTTAATACTAATAATAATGAAAAGTTAAAAAAAAAAAAAAAAAACTTTGAAAATCAGGTAAAAATACACCTATCAACCTGCTTGGGTGGTCCATTGTTAAGTGGTAGTTTCTTTTCTGCTTGGCTGTTTTTCTGTCAAATACAAAAGTATTATTAAAAAAATGGTACACGTGTAAACGCAGATTCCTTTAAAGATTCTTTTTATATAAAGTAGAATTGATATATTGTTTCCTTTTATTTAATTTGTTTTTCTTGAAATAATAAAATCACTTTAAGATATAGTGTTTTTTTTTTTCACTTAAAAAAGTAAATTGGGTAGAAGAAAAAAAAAGAATGAATTGGTAGAAGAAGCAACATGAACTTACTACTTTTTTTATTTCAAAATAGGATATTTGATCACAAAATTAAATATTTTAAAGTGTACTTTTTAATTAAAAATCATAATTTCAAAATAAGTAAAAAGCTTGTAAGCATTAAAATTTAAATTTTAAACAGTCGGATCTATTGAATGACACATCTTAAAAATAATTATATAAATTAATTGAACTAAATTTTAAATTTTTTAAAATAAAAAATATAATAGTTAATAGAAAAACTTGTAATAACGCTTGAAAATATTTTTTTTTGCACATATAAATTATTTATAAAAAAAATGAGAATTGCCTCTATATTAACTTGGAGTATGGTTTTAAAGCTTATTATTGAAATTAACCTTACATTTTAATTATTAAAACTCAAAACTTTAACTTTTAAAGATTAGACTTTAATTTTGAGAAAACATTAATTGAAAAAAATTATCTTGTTTAGTCCAAACTTAATAACATTTCAAATGTATAACAAAAAAAATGTCGTTTACAAGGTTTAATTACAATTTTTTCATAAGTTATTGCTTGAATGCTAAGTATAGACTTTCTTTCCTTTATCCCATTAAACTACTACAATTTAACCCCTGATGATTTATAGTTTTTACAATAACACCCCCTTATTTTCATTTTTACACATTAATATTTTTTTAAAGTTTTAATAATTATTGTCTTAAGGGTCAATGATGTCAGTCTTTTAGTAATAAAACCTCAAATTTTCACATTAAAATTTTCTTATATCATTTTTTTAATGAAATTATGTGTAGTTACAATAACATTTTTCAAATGTGTGTTTAATATTATGAAACAATATGATTATAGTGCATTTTTTTTTTATTGATCTCATCGATCTATTCATACCCATATAAGATTTTGTTAAGTTGATATTTTTAATTTTATATTTTATAAAAATAAATAAAAATAAGAGTATTTCCCCCCCCAAAAAACCGTTTTTGTTCATTTATAAAGAAAATAATTAACTCTATGACAAGGATAATAAACCAAAATCACATGATTTGAGTTGATATAATATTTTCAAAAGTTCACATGAATATTTTTGTTATATCATAGTAAGCACCTTTTAATTGTTTGCTTTTTTTTGTTCTTTTGGCAAAGGCTTTATAAAAATAAACCAAAATCCTAAGATTTTGGTTAAATTTGACAATTTATGATTGTATATTTATGTTCGTTTATCTCTTATCTCATACATATAAAATGTCAAAGTTTATGATAAAAAAATTTGTATCAACATGTTAAATATAAAATATAAAAATTTTATTTTATTAAAATTTAAATATATCATTTTCATATATTTTTTATAATTTTTAATATTATATCATTTATCATATTTTGAATTTAATTTTATTTATGTAAAATTAATTTAAATTATAAAAAGTAGGGGAAAGTTGGAGTTGATAAAATACTAAAAAAAAATCAAATTGGCATTAAGAGCAAAAACTTGAAAACTTAGAGGTACGTAAATAAATACCAGTACAAGTTTTAATCCTTTACTTAAGTTTAACCGGCAGCACCGGTTTCCCGGTGGGTCCTAACCGGTTGATGGGAACAAACAAGAGGGAGGATCTATTCGGCCGTCCTTCTGACGCGTCTCGTGACTCGAGAGCACGCTACCCGAGAGCTGTGTTTTCCTCATAGACGGGGTCAATGAATGACAAAACGACACGTGTAATATTTCTTTTTCGTATTAAATCCCGTTTTGCTTTTGCAGTTTTACTGTGCTGTGCTTTTTTTTTTTAATTTAAAAAATAGTTTTTTTTCTCTTGGAATTGTGGAAAGGGCGCTGTTAGGTGGGGAAGTGGGCCCACATTGATGGCGGGGTGTGGGCTGAGTCGGGATAAGCTTACTAGTTGACCAGTAACGTCACGCCACGTCACCATCATTACAGCCTTTTCTTTATTTATGAAAAAATCCCCCTTTCTTTTTAGATTTCGTTTTCAGAGTATTAATGAGAACATCTTGCAATATGGTTTCCAATGCAATTATGTACATGGATTTATTTTTCCTCAATTAGCAATATAATAATATCAATATAATCTTCAATAATATTCATACATTTTTCATCACAGTTTGAAAATCAAAAATAAAAAATAGTAAATATTTGAATTTAAATTTTAAATTTATTAAATAAAATTTTAAAATTAATTACATAAATCAATTAAAATAAACAAACATAAATAAATTAATTAATTAAATATGTAAATTTCATTTAAATTTTGTTTTATCCTCGTTTTAAAAATATTTTAAATGTGAATATTTATAATTTCTTCTTATATCCTTACAGTACGGCAAAAAAATTGCTCAATAATTTGTCATAGATTATAGAAGAGAAATGTTTTGCAAATTTATTGATAAAAAAATGTTAAATCTAATAATTTATATATTTGTTATCATATAAAATATTAAAATCTATATATTTTATTATATTTTATAAAAAATTACATATTATAATTTTTATTAATATAAATATATAAAATATATTTTTTTAATTTTATTAAATTTATATATAAATATTATTAAAAATTTCAATTATTTTATTTTTATATTTTATTTTTCTTTTCATTTTTATATTATATTATTTATTTTAAATTATTAAATCTTAAAAATACAAATCTCCTCCCTTCATTTGAATACAAGTTTAAATTAGCTTCTCCCTCTTTTTATATAGGGGTATAACAATTTTTTTATGATAGAAAGAAAGTAAGACAATATGCCATATAAAGCATTGACAGCATGTTCTACTGCTCCCGCAGTAATTGTTGCTTTTCCTGCAGGTTACGAAAAGTAAATGAATAATAAATATCGCATCAACTATATATTAAAATAGATAAAAAAGATAAAAAATTTTTAAATTAAAATTTAGTAATCATTCAAAATTTTGTTATTTTTTACAATTAATTAATTTTTTAAATATTTATTTTCATTAATTAAGTCATTATTAAAAAATAATAAATTATTTTTAAAAATTTAATTAATGCAAATAAATATATAAATGTTCAATTAAATGACAATAAATATTTAAAAATTTAATTGATTATAATAAAATATTAAAAATTTAATTAATTATTAAATTTTATTTGAGAAAATTTTTAACCCCTATGCGATAATATATAAGTAGATGAAGTATTTTTTTAAACAATAGCAATAGCATTTTTTAAAGAAAATCTAACACAAATAAATTTTCTAACCCAAAATTAGAGACTTAGGGTAAAATTTTATAATTTCCCCCCCTTTTTTTTTGTTTGAGAGCTTACATTTTGAATAGCATGGTCGAAAAATCATTATTACTTAAAATATTAAACTTTTATTATCAATATGAATAAATTACTTGCTCAAATTAATTTTTTTGTTAAATAATACCATTTTATTTTATAATAAAAAAATTTGAAAAATTTTAGTATTTTTTTAATTTTTTCCTTTTTTTATAATTTTATATCAAGGTTTACAGTATTTTTTTTTATAATTTTATTTTAAATATCAAAGAATCTTATGTGGGTAAAACTTATTGTGGTAGTGACTTGTAAAACTCTCTTTATGTTTTCGTAAGATATATGTATAATAGGAATTGATGTGTGATTTTACATCTTACACCAATTTAATTTCTTTACTACTAAAATTTAGTGGGCAAATTTGAGACTATAAAATGTCACGATTTTAAATGCCATTTATAGCACAAGTTTTAAATATAATCTTTCTTTCTCAAAATAATTATTTTTATTTAGTGATAGATCCCAACATTTAATTTTGTAAGAACCAACTAAAATTATATATATTTATTTATTTTTGTTATTCGAATTAAGAAGTGATCGTCAAATACAAACATATGTTCCACATGGATATGCTCATTTTAATTTTTTTTTTTTATATTTACATTATCTAAACTCTGTAACTCACGTTTACATTTATTGCCTATGTATTGAACAAATAATTGGAGAAGGTGACTTGAAGGTGATGCATTAGGTGTAATTTAATAATTTGTATATTTATATTATGAAAAATATTAAAATTTAAATATATATTATATTTTATATAAAAATTAAGTATTATAATTTTATTAATATAAAAATATAAAATGTATTTTTAATTTGATTAAATTTATATATAATAATTATTAAAATTTTAAATTTTATTATATTTATATATTGTCGTTATACCGTAATTTATGTTATTGGATGCGCCAAACTCACCACCGGCCTCCGTCTGTCCCCCAACCTATCCATCTCTCTTGCGAGACTCACACGCTATCTAACAAGGAGTGCAGCAGCGTGCACACTGCTCGTTACATGCCATTTTCTTCCCCTTTTTCTTTCGTCTTTTGCTTCTTTTTTTTTGTTGAGAGGGGAAAGTGATTCCTTTCGATTTTAATTTCTCGTTTTATTTGTTTACGCAACCAAACAAAATGGTTTTAAAGTTTTTATTTGTTTTATTCCTAAGGCACATTTATTTCTATTGCTTGATTTTAATTTTTCAAATATTGTTAATCACAAAATAAGTTAAATTGGTGAGAGTTGTATTTACATAAATAATAAAAAATTTTAATAGTTTTTGAAAGAAATAATCTATTTAATTAGAGCTATAATCATTATATTTTAATTATTCAATCATAATTTAAAATTATATAAATTCATTAAAATTTTAGCAAATTCTGACCTGAGGAGTGGAGTTGGATCGAAAAATATCAAGTTGATCTTCTTTTAGTTGAGATTGGTTTTAATTTTTCTCATTTTCTAATCATTTTTGTTATGAGAGGTTGAAATCTAAAAATAAAAAAAAAATTGTAAGTATTAAGGAATGAATGCGTTATGAAAATTTATGGAATTGGATGAACTATTCGAGTTAAGTCACATATTCGAGGTGCGGTTGGAAACCAAAAGGTCAGCTTTGTGATCCAAACAAAATCATGGTGAGGTAAGATTGGAAGAATCTATCGCACCACACCTCTAATTTGTCACACGGGACCTTTTAGGTCCATTGAAAAATTATTTCTTCCACCACAGCTATTGTTATCCATGTTTTTTCTTTTTTGCCCTTGAAGATATGGTGTAAGGATCAAAATATTCTTATCATTTTATCTTTCATTTTTTTTTTCAAAAATTATAAATAATTTTGTCAATTCAGTATAATAAATATATATATATATATTTACAATTGAGTAATTAATTAAAATAAATAATTACATAAAAATATTTTTTAAAATTTTTTAGTTAAATAATTAAAATTTTTATTACATATAAATTTTAAATTAATATCTTTAATGATTATTTTTTATCATATTAAAATTTATATCATCATCATTACTACATTTATATCAAAACATATATTTTTATTATTAATTTTAATCTCATCATTACAATAATTAATTTTATTATTTTTAATATTATCGAAATTAAATTTATCGTTCAGCCTTAGTTAACAAGGGTAAGATATGCGGGACTATCGCTAGCAAAACAGTGATACCCTGGTTGGATGCTAAGAATTAGTTGTTTGTGGGTGTTATACATTACTTATTTGTGATAATAAGGTGCATGCGGCACATGTTAAGAACTTAAACTTAGTTATCTTATGATCTTAAATAAAAAATTACATCGTCACATGATCTATTTGAGCTTGAATCATGAGCGAATCGTGATTACTTAAATGTACAAATTTAATTGATGATTTTTTATTAAAATATTTTAAATACATAATTATTATTATTATTTTTAAATCATTAGGTATGATATATTTTATTTTAATATAAAAAATTAAATAATATATTTATTTTTGAATTTTTGAATGTGATATATCTTGCCTATCTATTTTTTATTTTTTTGTAAAAAAAAAAGTTAATTCATACATTTGCATGTGTGCAGTACGGAAATAAAGTATTGTTGAACTACTCAACTAAAGAAGCTTTATGAATGCCTACTGTCATCGACAATCAGTGGATTTCAACTCTATTGCCTATTTCTTTGGTTACAAAAAAGCTTTTACAACGATAAATTATCGTTTTATAACGACATTAAATGTTACTAAAATAACTTTTTTTAGTAATATTAGTTGCAAAATGACCATGGATTTTGCTTCTAAGTAGTATAAAACTATGGCGTATGAGTGCTTATTGAAGCTTTTTACGTGCTGGAAAAAATTTTCAACTCGTTTTTTTATTGCTTCACCATCATGATTCACGTTTCAGGAAAGGCCCGAAAAATCCTAATTATTAAGATCCTAGTTGGCTTAGGGTGTTTGATGCCCTATTAATTCTGCAGTTCAATCACTTTTTATTGTCGGACGTATGAGTGTAAGCAATATATTAGAATTTGAAAATTATTTAGATTTTATTCAAATAAAATTTAAATTTAAAAATTTGAATGATTTGATTTATAAAATGAATGGAGCTTGAGCATATTAAAATTTAATTCAAATAATTGGTCAATTTAATTAAATTTTTATATTTTAATTAAAAATTATTATTTTATTTATATATAAATTTAAATTCAAATATATATAATTGAGATTTAAATTAAACATGAAAATCAAATTTATTTTTTATTTAATAAATAATTTTAATAAAATAAATTCAAATAATTTAATTTTATTTCATATTAAATTTAAATTTAAAATTTAAAATTCAATTAAATTCGAATCCAGAATAAAAGTTTAACTCTTTCCAACTCTTTACCCTCGTTTCTACAATGATCAAACTCATATTTTAATTTGACAAAACTACCCTTGGCTGGTCAAAAGCAGTTTGAACTAACCGAAGTACGCTGAAAAGCCTCAGCTGCTTATTGTTTAGGGTTTCTCTCTTCTCTCTGGAAAAAAGTCTTCTGTAGCTTCTCGAGGATGGAGTCCAGCGGCGATGACGTGGCACGAATCCGCCGCGAAATCCAAGCTTTAAAGGACGAGAAAGCCTGCATAGAACAAAAGATTTCAGTCCTCGAAGCTCAGCTCCAAGAAACAGCGTCATTAGCACCTCAGCTGCAGCAAAACGGCGATGTTTGCAATGGTTCCTGTCCTCCAATTACCGCCGTCGGTGCCAACATGGCACACGGACTATCGGCGGATAGTATTTACCGTTATAGCCGCCATCTTTTGCTCCCTTCTTTTGGAGTCCAAGGTAAAAAAATGGCTCCTTTTTTTGGATTTTAATGTTAATTTTATTTAATTATGTAAATTTATGTTTGATTATCGCTAATTACGTTATTGAATTGAATAAAAAGCTTTTTTTTAAAAAAGTCAATAAATTTGATAATTATGTGAGAAATTTCTTAAAGTGAATATGTTATTTGAGAAGAAATTGGCTCTTTTTTTTTTTTTTTTTGATGGGAGCAAAGAGAAGGTATCTGTTCTGTTTGAATCAAGGAATAGTTTTTCAAAAAGCCTGCTAATCTTTAACATGCTACGGTAATATGACATGAATATGATATAAAAAAAGTATACGAAAGTGACATATTTTAAAATTTTAGTAATAGTTATATATAAATTTAACAAAACTAAAAAAATTTATTTTATATTTTCGTATTTACACGAATTGTGATCTGTAATTTTTATGTAAAATATAGTACGAATACATGATTTCAATATTTTATTCAACATGAATATAAGAATGCTAGATTTAGTTTTTTCTTTTGACTAATCTAGTTTCTTGGTGTTGTTTGTAGCGCAATCAAATCTCTTGAAGTCTTCAATATTGGTTGTCGGAGCTGGAGGTTTGGGCTCGCCCGCTCTGTTATATCTAGCAGCTTGTGGTGTTGGTAGGAATAAGATGCAGCATTTTGAGCCATACCCGAGATTTCATTTAGTTCTTTTGGCATGGTGATTGAGAAGGGGTTTATTGTTTTTATTGTTTTTTTTGACTTCTAGGTCGGTTGGGAGTTGTCGATCATGATGTGGTTGAGCTTAATAATATGCACAGGCAGGTATAAGTTTTAAAATTTGCAGTTGAAAGTAGCTACCCGTGTTATTATTTAGGGTAAAATACACTATTAGTCACTTAATTATGTGGTATTTTAAAAATGTTCACCTAACTATTAATTTTTCAATTTAGTCACTTATATTTTAACTTTTGAGTAAGTGTTTTTTTTTTAGATGAGTACCGATTATGTATTTTACGCTATTTAGGGTATTATGGTGTAATGATGTTGTTCCTGATCAGCAATATCCGGCTAAGTTATGAATCATTCGATGTCAATGTAAATCCGGAAGATTCTTAGTCCTTTGTTTTCTATAGCTTCAACATTATGGTTCTCATTCTTTTCATCTATTAGAATTGAAGGTGGCAAATGGGTACTCACTTTTTGTTATTGAACCATTAACTTAGAGCTTCACTCTTTTTGATTGATCTACATTTATGTTAGTGCTCTGATGTGTTATGTCTCTTGGATTTCCTCCGTATGATCTTCAATTGTGACCATGAATCTTCTGCTACTCACCATTTTTTTATTGTTGTTGATTTGCTGTACTTCAGGTCATTCACACTGAAGCATATATTGGTCAGCCAAAAGTAAAGTCTGCTGCTGCTGCTTGTCGTGCGTATGTTACCAATATGGGATCCAGCCCTGTTACAATATATTAAAGATTAAGTTGTAGTGTTGAATAAAGCACGTTACATGTAGTCACTTGTAATTTCTTTCATAATTTGCTATTCTTGCTTTTATCTAATAGTGTTGAATTCCAGGATCAACTCCACTATACAGATTGTTGAACACAAAGAAGCTTTGCGCACATCTAATGCTTTGGAAATTTTGAGCCGGTATCCTTGTTGATGACATTGAAATGTTATTCTTTCATTCTTTCTTCCTCTCTTGTTAGGTAATTCATGTGAGGTGTGATTTCCATGACTGCTGACATTTCTTAGATATGACATAATAATTGATGCAACCGACAATGCTCCTAGTCGTTACATGATCAGTGATTGCTGTGTTGTGTTAGGAAAGGTAAAGATATCAGTGCCATGTCCTTAGTTTATTCGATATTTGTAGTGCTAAAATGCATCCCCAAGTAGCAAACCTTTTCAGCTGATCGTGTAACAACTCAATTACTAATTGCTTCCATGTTTACATACAGCCTTTAGTATCAGGCGCTGCACTAGGATTGGAAGGGCAGGTATGTTATATAATTCATATTCCGTATTTCATTGGTATAAGTTTGCATCTGTTAAGTTTGTTTAAAACATCTTGCTCAAGCTTCAAAGCAAAACTACATTGGTTTATTTTGTAGCTGACTGTTTACAATTACAAAGGAGGTCCATGCTATCGATGCCTATTTCCAACTCCACCTCCTACAACTGCTTGTCAAAGATGCTCGGATAGTGGAGTCCTAGGAGTGGGTATGTCAAGATATTATTCCCATTTTGCAATCCAGATCTAAACTATTAGTCCATTATTCTGCAATTTTCCTGCAAATGATGAAAAGGAGGTTCAAAGAAACTTCATTTACGTTGAATTAATTCCTGGCAGTAAACCTGCTCTATTTTGTTCTATCTATTGTCAGATAATTGTGGGTTTTACCTCATTAATTTGCATGTTTTCTTTTCCAATGCTTGTTGATCTACATACTTCTAGTTCCTGGAATTATCGGCTGTCTTCAAGCGCTGGAAGCCATTAAAATGGCAAGTGCTGTCGGTGAACCACTTTCAGGGCGGATGCTTTTGTTTGATGCATTGTCAGCTCGAATTCGTATTGTATGGTCCATGATCCGCCTATTCTTCCCTCTTTTGGTGCCATTTGTACTAGTACTGGATATATAGTCTTTTCTGATAACGAATTTGGTATTACTTAGGTCAAAATAAGAGGTAGGTCAGTTCAATGTGAAGTTTGTGGAGAAAATACAACATTCAACCAACAGCAATTCAAAGATTTTGACTATGAAAAGTTCACTCAATCTCCATTGTCAACGGTAATTTTGCTTTCTACTCTCCTTGTTCATAATTACGTAATTTGCTTTCAGTTGACATAGCTATTCTGTAGTTAGTTTCACTCATGTTACTTCACACAGGCAAGACAAAGTACTGTATAGTTTGTATTTTATTTGTCATAAATTTTGAGACTTGGGCTTTTTCTTACTGATCATACTTGCCTTCATCCTAATGCATTCAGTCTCCACCGAAGCTGAAACTGCTTGCCCCGGATTCTAGAATAACCAGTAAGGAGTACAAAGGGAGGATTGTTGCTGGGGAAGCACACGTTTTAGTTGATGTGCGACCGGAACACCACTACAGGATAGTTTCTATCCCGAAGTCCTTAAACATTCCACTTGCAAGCTTGGAGGCTAGGTTGTCTGAAATTTCTGCTGCACTGAAACAAGAGCAAGAGCAGGAGGGCACTGGTTCAGGTGCTAACCTGTATGTAATATGCAGAAGAGGCAATGATTCACAAAGGGCTGTGCAATACCTCCACAACAAGGGTTTCAATTTAGCTAAGGATATTGTTGGGGGCTTGGAGTCATGGGTCCATGATGTGGATCCCAACTTCCCCATGTATTAGTACAAATGTCATTTATAATCTCATAGATGTTCGTGTTATAATCTCATATTATTTTGATCCAATCCAAAGTAGTCATGAATTTAATTTTGATGCAACGGTAAAAAAATGTATTACTTATGCTAGTGTAAGTGAATCTTTCCTCCATTAAATCATATCATGATCCTACTTTGGTCTGGGATCTTTACATCTCTGCTAACTTGCTTGTGTGGTGTGTAGGGTCTTTTGTTCTAAAAAACCTGTTGCCAAGGTTCCCAAGAACCCAGCAGCAGAGCAAACAGTAATGTACTGCTAGTACATAATCATGGGCATTTGTTAGCTCATAATAGCAAACATTACATTGTATTTTACATGATCCAATAAAAGACATCATGAAGCCAATGATCATATAGCAGTTTACATGAAGTCGAATATCCTTACAGCAATGCAAACCAAGTTTGGTTATTTAGGCTTCCATTGCCATAATCTGTAGAAGTTCTAAAAACAATCCTAGATACCAAACTGACATAGAAACCGAACCTGAAGGAACGGGGTTCTGTTTACTGAATGCCGATTCTTACCGCAGAACAAGGCATTCATCCGTCCCGGCCACCATTGCACGGTGGGAGTTTTTGGTGATGGTATTCTCTTTTGCAAGAGATTGAGCTTTAGTATCAGGATCCTCAAGCAAAGTCCCAGAAACGTTTTCAATGCCATCTTTGCCACTGGCAATGGCTTCAAAGATAAGGGCATTCACTTCGTGGAACCTCTCGTCAGAGAGAGAAACCTCTGCAAGGAGCTCCAAGCATTTTCCTCAGATGTCTCGTCATAGTCCTTCCTCCTTTTTAAAGCCATATGACCACTAATTTCCCACACAGCTGGGTTCACCCCAAGAGCTTGTTTCTCGGCATAACACTGTTTGTTCAATTGACAAATTGCAAATTCAATGGTAAGAACTGGCAGTACCATGGAGATATAAAAACGCGTCAATTATGGTTCTAGTTTGTTACCTGTGGAAGGAGAAAGATTCACTTTCCACAATCAGAGATGAGGACATTGTATGGTATGTTGTTATCTTGAAGACAAATGCAGGCATCAGGCACAGTGTCAGACAAGTCCTGGAGAGTGTTACCACCCCAAAGACAAGACCTCTGACCGGATACTTTAAAAGCTCTGAGATGATCATTCCATCACTCAAAGTGGATATCTTCTTGGTGGGAGCTTTCTCAATGGGAAAGGGCACACAGCCAAGTAGTAAGCCTGCAGTGATTGAAATAGTTAAATTGCCTTCTCTTTTCAAATTGTACGTAACTATATCTAACAGATATCATGGTGGCACAAAGTTTATGAGCTATGAAGTACCAAATTGGGAGGTTAAATTCCTGGAAGTGCAGGTGGTTGATTGTAGCAAATGCACCCAAGCTGTTGTAACGCAATTTGAAGCACGGATTCCCAGCTTCAGCTGCCATATAAAGTGCAAGCAAGAAGCTCTCACTGTGAATCCTCTGGGCCAAGCATTAGAGAATTCGAGGGATCAACAGCCCATGTCCATATTCAATAGGACTAACCTGTTGAATTGCATAAAAACAATGTTAATCTTATGGGAGTCTAGCACTCTTGCTCAACTGGTTAGTCTATAGTTTGATTAGGTAGAACTAACATACATTTGTGGCAACAACACTTGGAGAATTCTCAACATCAATGGGAGCATTTGGAAAGAACTGTACTTCACCGTCTTCACTTCCTTCAAACTGGAAGAGCACCTCTTCTTGCCCGACTTTGGTGAAGTTGAATTTGTTCCCATCAAAGGGCTGGAGGACTTTACCAACACGGAACTCAGTCGGCCTATTCTTAAGGTGGCGGCCCTCATTCAGCTGGGCAATAAAACCATATTCACCAGGAATCACCTAAAGAATGATAAACACAGAAAAAATTGATGGTACCAACAGCTCAGTTAACCATAAGACCTTGGTTTCGCAGGCAGTGACATCGTATTGAAAGAGCCCTCTTTGCATGCGATCCTCCCACTATCATAAAAGCATAAAATATTTTTAACCTTACAATTTTAAACACCTATCCACAAGCTTACATTTTCACGTACAATGTCAAAACTGTGGTCTTCTCTTCTAGAGGCTTCACAGGAAAAGTGTTTCATGAGGTCAATGAGATCATAAATCCGGAAGCAGATGGAAGTGTTCATAACTGACTTTAAGCCTTGGTGGGTTCAAAAGCACAACTGGATTCTTTCTCACTTACCTAGTTATGAGATCATAAATCCTGAAGCAGATGGAAGTGTTCACTGCTTTCCGGGGGCTGCAATAGGGCTTAAGTACCATGACCATTTAGCCCTCAACATAACTGATATTCCAGGAGGTTATCTATGTTTGATTTCAGCCAGTTCCTAAGAGAATCATATAATCTGAAAATAAGCATGTGTCTTAGATTCAAAACCCAGCGCTGATGCTTATATCACGCGGCAAAACAAGAAGGTTTCTGAATGAAAATGAAATGGTGGAAATGATGGAGGAACAAGGCTTGGCAGGGTGTCAGACAAGTTCGCTGAGGTAGTGAACTCCTGTAGTGTCATGGTTGGATCTCACTGGTGCAGTGATGGTTCTAGTGGTGCCACTGGCAAATGAGTGGGCGGCAACCAACTATTTCAGAGAACCAGCAAAGGAAATCATGTCTGGTACTGAAGAACCAGAAGCTATGCAACTTCCTCTGGTTCAAGAAACTATTTCAGTAAGGGTCTTTCAGAGTACAAGATTGAACCAGAAGAAAGACCCTTACTGAAGCTATGCAACTTCTTAGAAGCCCAACTCCCATTAATCGATGAATGTGAATGTGATCATCTTCAAGACACAGCAAGTTGAGAGAAAATGAATCCCAGATAGTTACCAGCATCATTTACATTTTATCTCAAATTCATTTTTTCCCCTTGAAGAAATAATTGGAGCATTTGCCCTTTTGGTAGAAGGGGAAAACCCAAAATAACATTAATCTTTGGTTTAAAGAGCATAAATTTCTGTTTTATTGATTCAAGAACCATCATTTTTTTTTTCGGAATATAAAAGTTTAGGATGAGGGAAGGCTTTCCCATTCCGAGACCAACGGGACTTACATTGAATTTACAGGTTACCTATCAAGGGAAACTGTTGGCAGCAGGATTCGAATCAACCTAATAAGCAAAGTCTTCGAATTTTATCAACTCATATAACCGCATTGGCGAATGTCACAAAATTTCAAACTAACAGATTTATTGTTCAAAGGTAATCTGGACTTTGCTGTCTAAAACTGCCTTCATATATATCTTGCACTATAGTAAATCCATTGCAAGTTTTTCAAGTCGATTTACAGCTTACAGCAATACATTTAACAAACATTACCCATCTAATAGATATGATCCTCTCAGCAAGTGGCATCACATCCTACGAGATTTTTGAAGGTTACAGATCAAAAGGTAAGCTGCAGAGTTCTTGGCAAGCTTTTTTGAAGATTTTTCATAACCCTTTTCTGTAAGTACAAGATCTCCAATTCCAATTTCAACTGAATATACGTATTTGCAAGCATCACGATCTCTAGCTTTCTCTTCCCTGCATGTCACAGCAACAAAAGGGCAGAAATGAATATTCGATATTTAATTTCCAGGACAGAAGACACAGAAACGAAGAAAGTTGATAATAAATAAAAGGGAAATGAAAGCAAGGGGTGAACATATGCAAATCACAAGGTATTACTCTTAAAGATTGCATTAATCTTTATCATAGTAAGAGCATTTCAACCAAGTTTCTCTAATTTTCCAATTTTCTTCAATGATTAACTGTCACGCTCTAAAATGTTAGCAAAAATCATATATGGATAATTGATAAAAACAAAAATAAAAAGTGTTGTGTTTCATATGTTGACACGATGATTTTTGTGTTTTACACGTTATAGATATTAAATAGACAAACATGGATGTATAAATTGTCAGGCCTAATTATTAGCAAGATTTTCACTGAGGTTTACATGTTAGATCTTGTTACCAAGGTAAATATTATAGTTTGCTCCTAAATCTACACTGTTAGAAATAAGACATATCAAACATGAGAATCACTTCTCTCATATATAGCTAGCTTTTATTCTAGCAATTCAGTTTTGGAATTCAATTTCCATACCAAAAAAACAAACTCATTAAAGGGATTAAATGTGTAAGAATAGGTTTAAATGTCAAACTGTGAAAGAAGTTCATGCCTGTAACAAGGTTTTGTCCACCTTCTCCTGCCACATAGTCCATACAACTGGTCTTGTGCACCAGTAATCTCAGAAGACCCATCATCTCCATCCTTTGGCAGCTCAATTTCATCCACCCCCAATAGATCTCTAAATATCTGCCAACATATCAAAACAATTTTGCTTAAATCTCAACTCCAAATTAAACCACACAATCACTACTTAGGCTAAGTTTTAGCCATAACACCCTAATCCCGGCCGTTATAGTATATATGTAGAGATATGTGAAGCTTTTTTCATGAGACAAAATCATGAACCTCCAATATTCATTTGGGTCCCGGCTGTGACGATCAACATTGCCATTTGGGTCCCAAAACTTGATTCTAATTTCATATATAGTATTGAGAAAGTAAAGTACGCACCAGCCACAGTTCTTTTAGATCAAAGTCGACATCCGAATACACAGCACCTGCCAGAGACTCTACAATGTCAGCCAAAATACCTGGATGTTGATCTTTAATGGTTTGATCATCTCCCTGTTTCACTGCACCTTCATACTCCTTAACCTTATGAAAAAAAACAAAACCCTTTGTCAGTTAATACTTCTTTAGAGCATAAACATTAAAGAATTGCATTACAATTATTATATTTGCAAGATGAAGTGAAAGAAAAAAAAAACACTTTCAATACCAGGTAGTCAAGATCTTCAATGTTTTTTCTCCTGACGAACCAGTAAAGTCCATGCTCAGCCGCGATGCGCGCGAGTTTCTTGTTGCTTACAATAACTTTTCGGAGATTTGTCAGCTGTTCAGTTGTCAGCTTGGGCTGCTCCAAACAAAAGAAATGGGTAGCAACCGCTAAGCCAAGCGCGGCGTCTCCGATGAACTCAAGTCTTGCAAACGACTTGTGTGGGTTGAATGAAGAGTGCGTCAGGGCTTCCACGAGGAGGGTTTTGTTTTTGAACGTGTAGTTAAGGATGTTCTCCACGGCGGCGATCGTCGACGGGTCCATGCCACAGGCGGAGGACGATAAAAAAAAAGATACATATTTTTTAACATGGTTACAGTAACATGAGCAACAGCAACGCCAAAAGAGTTGCAAAAGCAAAGCTAGGAGAACCGTGGCAACCGCCATCTGGAAAGCAGACGCCGTTTCGACGTCGGAGGAGACACCTTCATCGAGTTGAGAGAACTGATGGTTCATGGTGAAGTACAACTGTGATGGAATAATGGGAATTTGCTTAGGAATGAAGAATTTCAATGTTTTAACGCTAACAAGTTTTGGTAGAAAAAAAAATTAAAGACAAATATTTGTACAGAGATTCTTTTCTGAAAGTGACTTTATCTAAACAACGTGTTATGTTTTTATTGCCGGATTGCTGAATATTGTCCTAACCATAAATAATTCAAGCACTCATAAAAGTTTTAGTGCCAATGATGTTCTTTGTGAAAAGTAAAACTTTAGAAAGTTATAAGGGGAGAAAGTTTACAGATAATTATAAGATTTAAAATTTTGATAAAAATTTTATATAAATTTAGTAAAAATAAAAAATATATTTCGTGTTTAATATATTAATATAATAATTTTTATATTTAAAATATATTTAATATAAAATAAATATAATTGGATACAAAAATTGTCAAATTAAAAAAAGTGATTAAAAATTAAGAGACAAAAGCAGTTTTTCCACTTTGTGGGATAAAAAAATGGATTTAAAGTTGTTTATAGTATTTGTTTGTAAAATTAAAAAATGAATTAATTGGTTCAGTGGTAAACTTCTTCATTCTTCTTCAAGAATTCAACATGAAAATATGAAAAAATTAAATTCAAATTGGTGCACTGGATGGTTGTAACTCGTTAGGTTGATCGTCAGTTATAACAAAAAAGCATGTATGAAAACTTGAAAATTGTACTGATACAAGAATCATCCATCATCCCTTGAGGGAATTTCAGAATATCATATATATATTTTCAAATTTAAAAAATTAGAATTTCAACATGACATTATGAATTTACTATCTTGAAGGACTACCTGATTTAAGAGTATTTATTCGGTCGATTCGGTTAATTTTAAAATAAATTATTTAAAATTAAATTCATGAAATTATATTATTTTATTTTTATTAATCGAACTAAATTTATTAAGTTTTTGGATTAATTGAATAATAAATATATTTAAGATAAATTATGTTTTAAACTTTTAATTTCTCATATTTTAAATAAATTAAATAAAATTATCAAACAAAATATTCAAATATCAAAATGTTATATTAAAAACTCTAACAACTTAGAAATAAAATGATCCATTTCATACACTTTTCATTTTATATTTAGATTATGTAATATTTCAATTAAAATTTTGGTTAATTCGAATAATTTATTTTCAAACCGAATTAATCAAAAATTAAAATTTTTCTAAAATTATTTTTATTAATTGATTAAAATTAATTCAATATTAATTAATCGAATTAAATCAATCTGATCAATTAATTCAATTAAAATCGAATTATAAACACTTCTACTTAGAATCACTCTTCATCATCGAGACATCTCACCAAGAAAGTAAGTAAAAAAAAAAAGTTTGTTTAGTTGAGATTCTACAATGAATGTGTTTCCAGATACAACAAACAAGCGAAGACATCAAATCAAAGATGAAATTGTTGGCATTCCTAAACCTTTGTATCCTAGCAGTCATCTGTGTCATGGTGAACTTCGTTTAAGCTAAAACCAATGTTTGGAGATTGAATGTTTATGTTTTTCTTTATTGTTGGATGCTAGCTACAACATGCAATAAGATTTATTTTAATTTGACAATTTAAATATGATATGAAAATGATACGAATAAAGAATATAAAAATAATATAATTTAAAATTTTAAAAAATAATGAATAAATTTAATAAAATAAAAAAAAATTATATTTTATATTTTTATGTCGATATGAATTGTGATATGTTATTTTTGTATAAAACACGATACGAATATAATATTTTATATGATACGATGATATGAATTAATAGATTTAGATTTACTTGTTTTTAGAGATATGACACAGATTCTCAAAAACTGACGATCAGAATCACAGATAGCCGGAATCTTGAAGGGCTCGGATCATAAAGGAAGCTGCGGAGTTCTCTGCTTCTTTTACTCTGGACTTCTCGTCTCCGGTGATATATTGCGTACCTTCTACAGTAGGAATCTTGACCGAAGACACAAACTTCTTCCCATGCGGACGACCTTCATCTTTCTCAAGTCTGAAAGTTGAAGCAATAAGGATCAAGGATTATATAGTTTACAAGATAGAAGGCAGAAAAGTAACAAAGATGTTGACAATATGTGAACTTGGAACCTGACATTACCCTTTATTAGGGGTGAGAAAAAACTCTAAAAAATTAAAAATTGATTCGAAATTGTAATATTTGATTAAATTTATATTAATTTTTTTATTTGGTTTGAATTAAATTTAAATATTAAATATATATATTAAATTTGAATATTAAATTTTAAATCGAGATCTGAAAAAAAAAAAGAGTTGAACTAAATTATATATTTTTATTAATTTATATATATATTTTAAATTTTTATAAAATAAAAATAATTATTTTATATATAAATCTATTTAAATATATTATAAATTTTATTAAAATAATATATAAAACTAAAAAAAAATTAAATTTAAAAATCAATAAATCAAACTGAATCGATAAAATTTGATTTATATCATATTAATTTAAAAAAAAAGATCAATTCAAATCCGAATTTTAAAAATTCATAACATTATGTATTATTTAAAAAAAATTAAACCAAATCTTATTTGATCCGAACCTTTATCACCATTAATCCTTCACCTTTTCCACCATGCCTTTCCGCTTAGCCTATTCTGCCAATTCCCTTTTGAAGGGGAGACTTCTTTTTCCTTTTTGTCCGTTATACACGGAAAGGCCTTTGTCCCAGTGTGAGGAAGACTTTGACATCCCTATTGCCACTGCCCCACTTAAGGCCCATAATACCTGTTGAAGTTCCATCACTAGTTCAAGTAGCTCGCTTTAGGGCTTATGCTTTTCTTTTTAGTAGATCAAGTCCTCCGAGTTTAAACGAATTGAAAGAGTTTCAATATGCATCCAAACCTAAGGCCATAAGCCCTACTTCAATTTCGGATTGGCCGGCAATCAAAGAAGCAACTACCTTTCTATGTCCCGTCTATAACTGGTGCTTGTCACCATTAATCCTTCACCTTTGCATCACAATAATAACAGTACAAGCTGTTGAAAAAATCAACACCCACAAGCAACATCCACACACATAATAACAAGCTGAAAAAAGTTTCTTAAAATTTTTTACTCAAAACTTAATCCAAAACTCAATTATACTATTTAAAAGCATACTCACTTAGCTATTCTCTTGGTATCTAACTCTCTGAAATTACCAAACTAAAACCAAAACATTTTATTTATAAGGGTGAAACCCTTTATACCTTTGCTAAACTTCCGATGTGGGATTATGAGATTCAAAGCAAATCCCAACAAATCCTCCATTGACTTGAATCTCTAAACACTTCAACAGTATCTGCAAAGCTAACACGCTTACCTTGTTTCTTTTCTTTCATCATAGGGATCCCAGCAATTAAGCCTTCATCAAGCATGTATAAGTGATTTTTAATCTTATTCCCTTGTAGAATCACACTACCATTCTTATACAATTTCAACCAATCATTATTACCATAATATGTGTACCCGAGAAGTTAACTCACCCAAATCAATCAAATTGTAGTGACAACTTGATACATACCTTACATGATGAAGTGTCCTAATAACACCATTGTGAGATCTAAGGCGAATACTTTCAATGCCTTAAATCTGCACCTTTTCTTTGTTAGCAACCACAATATCCCTATACTTTTCATTCTCATCCAACTCGACAAAGCAACTCCTATCATTGCAAACATGAACTGTAGCAACTGAATTTAAAACCCAACCTTTATCACTTTTCAAAGTCTGAGTCTCATCCACACAAGTTGTCAAACTAACATCATCATCATCAGACACGACAGTAGTAGTATCATTTTTTTCTTCATTTGATTTCTTCTCATCATTCGCCCTTTTGAAAACAGTCGTATCCCTTCTCAGCTTCCTGTAGCGCACTTCGATATGTCTTTTTTCATCATAATAATAACATTCTATAACACTGTAATCTCTGTCTCTTGACTTGGATCTCCCTTTTGATCCATCAATCCTCTTTTGAGTCCTCCTTCGATCAAAACCCTTTACAGCTAGTATACTCTCCCCAGGTGATGAGTTCTAAGCTCTCATAAACCTTTCATTCTCATGCAATAGGACAGTCATATCATTCAACTTCAAAAGTAGACCTACCCACCAACACAGTCTGAACTAAAGGCCTATAAGACTTGAGCAAAGATGACAGCAAAATTAAAGCCTTCTCTTCATCTTTTAACTCATCAACAGAAGGCTTTCTTCTGAATCCTATTCCAATTAGCGTCAGACATTACCTCAGACTTACTATTCTCTAATGTCTGATCCAATCCTTGTTGTACTAACAGATCTTGAATCGTACTTTGCTATAACATAAAATTACTCTTTTCATCAAATAACGGAATCTCAAACTTAGGCATAGGCATACCAGACATACCTTCTTCAAACATCTTGAAACACTGCTTCACGATTTCTTGGGCCCACGAACCTTAAACCTCGAACTTGGCTCTGATACCACTTGTTGAAAAAATCAACACCCACAAGCAACACTCACACACAAAATGGCAAGCTCAAATCAAGAATAAGAACATACAAATATATTTGGTTCAGCCTAACTCAAAATGGCTTGCTCCGAACACAATCCACTAACAAATAAATCTTTACAATTGTGAGACTTTTAAAATGAGAAAAATCTCCTAAAACTTCTTATTCAAAACTTAACCCAAAACCCAATTACACCATTTAATAGCCTACTTACTTAGCTATTCTCTTGGTGTCTAACTCTCTGGGATTACCAAACTAAAACAAAAACATCTTATTTATAAGAGTGAAATCTTTTATACCTTTGTTAAACTCTCGATGTGAGATACTGGACAAATTCAAAACTCACTAACTTTCAATGTGAGATTATGAGATTCAAAGCAAATCCCAACCCAAGCAACTTCCCTAGGTAATAGTACGTATCTTATTTCCTTTTTCATAATAGTGAGTATCTTATTTTCATGTTGTGATTAACATTGCTTATTGCATGAATTTCTATCTTCCCTTGCTTTTGACAAAACTCAAACAGCACCGTTACCGGTTGGGGCTATTGCTGCAAATGATCCAATGTAACTATAGGTTTCAATAAACCTCTAAAGATCTGCAAACATAACATATCATTTCCTTCAAACTCAACTTCGCAAACGGGCGGTGGATAATAGGAGAGCCGGAGGGGGCCTTGGCCCCTCAACATTTTTAAAAACCACTTACTCCCTTATTATATGTATATATATACATATTAAATACATTTAAATTAATCCATAAATTAAAATTATGAATATTTTTGTGATTTCATTATTTTATCTATGCATTATAATTAATTTAAGAGATATTCAAATCCTATTGGTATTTGTACCTTTATTATACCTAAATATCATTACTTGTAAATTTTTAAAATTAAGAAATTTGTCATAAGTTTTAAATTACAATCATATAAATTTAATATAAATCAAATTAAAATTTTAATTTTTTCGGATGAGACTCTAAATTTTCGATGATGAGTATCAAGTGGTGTTTTTCCTTTTCTTTTTTTTTTTTTGGTATAAAGAGGCCATATCTAAAAGGAAATTGCAAGTTTTAAGAATAAAGCTCTAACTTTCTTTTCAACTTAATTGAACTTTTCCTCCGTATCATTTTCCTCTTTTATTTTTACTTTAGATCTGTATCTCATGTTGTTGTATTTTTTTCTAACAGGAAAAATTATATTGGAACTACTTTAGTCATTTTCGTGTTCTTTTTTCTTATAGTATTCGTGTTGTATTACTATATCATATTTTAGATTATTAGGCCTATAATTGACCATGAAACTGTTGGCATTATTTGAGAATTTTACAACTAAAATTTTGCCAACCGAACAGCAAGGAAAAGGGGGTTCTTGCAACTTGAAACAATTATAGGATCTTCATTCAGTGTATCAAAAATTAAAGGGATTCACATGAAAGGTGAAGAACAGAATGAAATGAAAAACAAACAAAAAAGAAAAAGAAATGACTGTAAATGACTGATAACATGTATAGTAGTGATCATATGAAATTCAAATAATAATTGTTCTTCTAACTCTTTGAAACTGCAGGTTCTTTTGAGGTGCCTTGATCTGGTTTTGATGAATTTCTTGATGCCTGATCAAGTTTCTGTTCTGGATGGCTGACATTGCTTCTTGATGCCTGACCAGTTTTCTGTTCCGAAGGGCGGCCATTGCCTGGCTTTGAGCCATCATATTTTGAACGTAAGAATTTATTCCAACTGTAAATCTCAAAAGCCAAAACTGCCATAGCCAAGAGCACAAGGATTCCATTGTATGCCCATTTCCAGATTCTGTTATCTGGTTTTAGAATCTTAATCCCTTGATATATGTTCACTGGGATCATAACCAGCAATGAATAGCCAAGAAAATGGTGATAAACATTCCAGTGCTTCCTGTACTCGTCTTCTCGTGTTGGCTTTAATCGAAAGGCTAACATCTGCAGGAATTTTTACAGGGAAATAACTGATCAATGAATAAATATTTGCATTTGTGGCATTGGTGGATCCACGCTTTCTGAAAGAGTGTTCATGGATACCTCAAAAAATTTTCTTTTGGACATTCCAAAGATCGAAAAACAAAAAATTTGACAAAAAATTTTCCTTTTGACACCTTTTTCTTTGATAAAATTGATAAATCTATTATAAGTGAACACCCGGAAAGAAACTCTGGATCCGCCACTGCTTTGTTTTGTGAAATGAAAAAAAGCAAGAGTTTACTTGGGTTACTTGCAAGGTAGTGAATCCGAAAATGCTAATGCCCAGGACCCTGTGTGTATGGAAGGAGTAGTATTTTGACTCATGTCCAAGCAATAGTCCAAGTCCCCAGCCAATGCTTCCAAGAAAGTAACCAAGAGCTTGGCAAGAGTAATGAAATGTAAACCACCAAGGCTCCAGTTTAAATGGAAATTGCCTGAAGTACCTTGCAATAATAACTCCAATTGGCAATAATGTTCCCCACCCTATGATGTTCAGAACCCCATGTATCTGTTAAAGAGCAAAAGAAAAAGAATCAATCAGTGAAACTTTGGTTCTAAGTGCAAATCTCAATTCAATTAATTACAAGATGACAGGCATGAAAGAGTATTCAGAAGCAGGAATTTAAATTGCAGTCGCAGTCATGTTTTCAGTCCTGATTATGAGGCTTGCAAGCTGAGGCGGATCCATGTTTCGAAGTAAGTTGTCTATGGACACCCCAAAGATTGAAAATCCATAGACCCTGCTTCTGAAATACTGGATCCGTCATGGCTTGCAAAAGACTTAAAAAACAAAGAACTTCAGGGACATGACAGCCTTCAGGGAAAGTTTTGATCTATGTGTTAGTATCAAATACAATGATAATACACATTTGCCAATTTGTAAATCTTCTTACCTTTCTTAGATGATGCCTGTTGTGTCCAACGTCCTGACAATGCCCAGTCTGCATATCCAAAACCTCTTTGCTATCGAAATTCTGGAGACTCGTCGAATGCATCTTAGGCTCCAACCCTTCTGCAAAATACCCAACTTGCCACACATGATTCAAGCTTGAAATGTTGTACTTTTCATGAAGAAGCAGAGTGGCAAATATGGTGAAAAATCCAATTTCAATTCTATGCTGTGCTCTCATATTTTGAACCGTCACATTTATCTCTGAAGGCTTGAGTGCACAGTGCCGCTTGGTATCTTTAGTAATGCTGTATGTGTTAACAACTGGAGTGTTTTGATTTGGCACCTTAATGGCTATGATGGCGCTTGTGCCAACCATCTGTGGCTGATCAGGGTTCACCCCCCAGGCCAGCCACCCCATATCAGTGATCAACTTTGTGCCAATGAGGACATTGATTTGCGTCTGGTTGTGACTAGTTTTGTAGTAGTTCCAGGCAAATTGAGCTTGTAAAGTTGATAATTTCTTGCATTTGGTGGTGTTGTTTCTTTCCTTCATCATTTCCAAGTAGGTGTCAATTCCTAAGAAATCGTCACTACATGGATGGAAGCGGCTGGAACTGAAAGCAGCACAGGCAAGAGTAAACAAGGCCAATATGAAAATCATATGCAGAGTAGAAGAATGCATTTTTTGAGATGGGTGATTCACCCTTTCTGTTTTTTAGCTATATATGCACAAATCCGATATTCCATCATTTATCCTTTTTGGTTGCTTCAATAAAACTTGACAATTCATGTTTTTTTGTTGCTTAAAACATTGGCTATTTATATATTCATATCATGTAAAATATAAAAATTATATGTTAAATTGTGTCAAAAAATACAAATTAAATTTTTACTTTGTTAAATTCATATATAATTTGTTAAAATTTTAAATCATATTACTTTCGATTTTTTTTTTTTTTATATCATTTTTGTGTTTGTTTTGAATTGTCTGGTCTAACTCCGGTGGCCATAGTAGCATCTTAATGAAAGTATAAATATAACTGTCTAGAAAACTTGAAAGATTAGTTTATCTTGGCTACTGTTTGGATCTGACAAAAAGTTTATTCCCCAGATCTGCTATTGGACTGAGGGGAATAAGCACAACTAGAACTTGAGGTTGCAAAGTGAGGAATCAGTAGTTTAGAGTAAATTATATATAGAACTCGTGTTTCATGATTTTACTTTTCATATGCTTTGCCCCTTGAACTAAGAAATTCCTTACCCTTTGCTTAAATTACACATAAGAAACAAAGAATCAGTTAGCCCTTAGCTTTTATCTTTTTATATTTTTTGTAGTATTCCTAAAGCTTAAGGCCAAGAAAAGCATGTACTTTTCTAGGCGTTTTTGGAAAGACTACTGTTGTTTTCCTTGCTCAAGGCCTCCTCATTTTTTGTGTTTGTGTCGTGTTAAATATGAAAATTTATTGTATTAAATTCATATGAACATATTAAACACAAAAATAATTTTTGAGTTTTTTCAACTTTTATATAATTTTTACTAAAATTTTAATTGTATTTTTTATTTTTTTATATAATTTTTGCATCATCATGTTATATTTAAAAATTACGAGTCTGTACCATGCTGTCCCTCTTTTCTTTTACTTCCTATATTAGATTAGGATGGTAAATGAAGAGTGTGAATCGCTGTTCTTCAAAATTTATACTACCATTCACAAGTTTTGTAGGTTAGCCTAAGCCATGCCTCTGCTTTATTGGTTTTAATTTTTTTCTTTCCTTATTTAACCAAATTAATGATTATGGTTTATAACAAAATTGCTATGTTATTTGAATTCGAAAGTGTCGGATTTGAGTACGTGTCCAACGAATGTATCCTGGTTTTAACAATTTTTCATATATTTGGATGATTGATTTTTTATACTAATGTTCAATACATATGTGTTAGACAAAAAATACTTTAAGGAAAATGAAAAATTCAAGTAACATGGTGCAATCGGAGAAACATACTTGATGAATCTTGATCTCATTTTTATGAAGGAGTGCATGTCAATCTGGGCTCTCAAAATTTCCTCCCCCACTTTACAATACGCAAAATATGACTATATATCAATCGTATTAGGTATTTTTGAAAATATAACATGTAACATAGTAATATGATATGAAAATAATACGAAAAAAATATAATATGATATGATTTAAAATTTTATTAAAAATTATACATGAGTTTAACAAAATCAAAAAAATATATTTTATATTTTTATATTCACAAGAATTAAGGCACGTCATTTTTTTATATAAAATATGATATAAATATATGAATTATCAATATTTTATACAATATAAATACACGAGTTAGATTTGTTCAATGGTCAGGATATTTGCTCAAATTTAAAGATCCACCCAAGTTTTGAGAGGGTTTGAACAAAAAAATTAAAATCCATTAAATTGGTTTGGGCATAATTTTTAAACATGTTTAAATTTTGGGCTGGGATTTGTATAAAAGATTTAAAGTCTCAGTCTAACTAGATCCGACCCGAATTCAAATATATAAAAAATATTTATTTATATATATATATGTGAATTATATATAAATTAACTCACATAAATATAAATTAAAAATAAAATTACATATTTTATTAAATTTAATTTTAAATTTTAATTTATATATATGTGAATTAAATTAAGCTTAATAATCTCATTAAGCTTAATTTAATTGCATTTTAAAAATTTTATATTATAAAAATTAAGTTTAATGGGTGGACTTTGGATTTATTATTTTAATTTAAGCTGAATTTGAAAAAATTTTGAAGTATGAAATTTTTGAACGGATCAAATCTAAATAAATATTTAAACTATTAATATCAAGCACAAATCGACTTAAACTTGATCTGACCCAACCTAACACATAAACGCTTCTAGCATAAATTATCAGGTTTAGTATTAAGATGCAGATGACCTAGAACAAACTCCGTGTGGACCTCACCTTTATAAATGGGTTGTCATATTACTTGGAGAAGCTAGGAAATGTTTGACAAACACATTTCCACTGTCGCAAACTAGCCAAATACATACAGTGTTTGACCCAAAATATGACTTCACCTGTATTTTAGTATTAGATTATTATAGTCAGAAGCCTAACATTCACATGGTTTTAATTTATTTTCAAACCGTGCCTAATTCTGGAAAAAAAATTGACTTTGCATTACAGAAATGACGAAGACTTTCATTAGTTCAGCATGCAAAATCCCCTTTACGCTTGCAAGGTTTTCAAATTTGACTAACAAAATGATTAAAAAATCATTTATCATCACTTTGTTGACACATTTCACATGAAGAGTCAGCCTTTTGATATGCATGATTCACATTTGTTTTATCTATTTTTTCACAAAGAAGCCCGAACTTCAGATTTGCTGCACGTCACTTATTATTATATAAATGAACTGAATTAAATTTCGGATGCGTATTTGTTTTATATTTGAATCGAGGAAGTGTGAACCTTTAATAAACATTGGTATGTGCTTTCTTCAACCTATTTTTTTATTTGAAGGCTGACCCTTCCACTAAGAGCAACAGTTCAAAATTGAAATCCTACATTTCATAGTTAAATTCCCTATAAATACCCTTCTTCTTGTCACCCTACTCTCCATCCCAAATCCCTATTTCATTTCTCTTCATCATCTATCATTTCTATCTTCTTATAAACAATCTCCATGAAGTTCCCAAAGCTATTTTTTGTATCGGTTCTTGCCATGGTTCTAGTCCTAAGCATTTCAGCAGCACCAAATTTTGATTCTGACAATCACTCAGCAGCTGTAGAGGATGATAATGATGCAACAATGCATGTATCCGAGTACGTTCCAGATGAAGCAGAAGGTCGCTTACTCTTGCAAAAGAAACGAACACGAAGGATTACTTGCAACAAGTTCCCCAGGATTTGTCATGCTAAGGGAAGTCTTGGACCTCAATGCTGCAAGAAAAAATGTGTTAACATATTGATGGACAGACTAAATTGTGGAAAGTGTGGGAAGAAGTGCAAGTACAACGAGATATGTTGCAAAGGAAAATGTGTTAATCCATCATTCAATAGGAGACATTGTGGTGGATGCAACAAAAGGTGCAGCGATGGAGAGTTGTGTGTTTTTGGCTTGTGCAATTATGCTTAGAAGAATTTTTTTTTGTCCCTTTTTGTTGAATATCTGTTAAATTTGTTTGATTTGTAAAAGCTAAGTGTGATTCATTTAATTACAAATCTTGTTCTTTTCTTTCCTTTTAAAAGTTTTTTCATTAAGTGACTAGAGGTTCTTGATTTTTATGGGTATCGATATAATTAAATTTATCTATATCGAACTCAGTAGATTTATAAAAAAAATATTTTCTCACTGTCTTTTAAAGGATTCGAATCTAGATAACAGAAAAAAAAGCACAGTCTCGAGCTATCTCAAGAAATGATCAATAGCTGTAAGAATTTCCAAGTTCTACCAAGTCAATGACAGCCTAATTTTTTCAATGTTAGAGATTTTCTTCTTTGCTTTTCCTGCTAATCCATTTCAGTCAGTTTTCATAATAACATAGTTCACTACCTATCATTAGTCCGCGACGATTTATTCACCAGAACATCCAGATCTTAATTATCTATTGAAAAATAAAGCAACAGAAATCAAATACTAATTTTTGTTGTTTAAACCAACATTTATTAGTAGTTAGGAATTTGATGAATTATTCCAAATATCCAGAGCTGAGAATGACATATATATTACCATAATTTTTTTTTTCAAAATTATACAAATTGATAAGTTCTTTGAATAATAAATTCAATTATATATATGACAAATTAAAGCATAATTCAATTAATTTATGTAATCATTTTTAAGATGTGACATTTAATAAGTATGTGGTTCAAATTTTTTTTTTTGTTAAGAAACAGGACACGTCATTAATTTAAAACCATTTGGTTTGAGTTAATGTGAAATATCATATAAACCACACATACACACTCAGATTTCTTGATGTAGGAAGCTTACCCAATGCAAGACATGAACTTTTTTTCTGACAATCTAAAATAGATGGTTGCAGATCTACATTTGAGATAATCTTAGTAAATGATTACTGCAGGATTCGAACCCAAAATTTTTTTATCAAAAAAATGATTTTAATTGATTAAACCAATAATTTATTGGTAAAATATGAGCTTTAATTACTTGGAATGTCTAGATACCACCTTTGATGGGCCTATTGCTGATGGCTCGCAAAGGCAAAAAAAAAACACTCATTTTTTTATTAAAAAAAACCAACATTAACTCAAAATTAATTAAATAATGTTAATGTGGAATCCCATATAAACCACACGAACACATTTAAATTTCCCTGTACGGGAAGCCCATCTTTTCTTCTTAAAGCATGAAATATATATATTTATATTTGTAGGGCTTATAGCTAAAAGCCACTTACTACACATAAGAGATTTGCATTCATCAATGATATTCAAAATGTCAATGGGATTCATACATAATTAAGATATCTTGATTCAACCTGTCATTTGCTTAGAACTCCATGATCGCAAAAAGAAAGCAGAAATTGTCTATGATATTCATGAACACGAAGATATTTAGGAAGGCACATTGCCATAATTTTGAAGACATTTGACTGATCTGTTCTTTATTTAATATTCTGTAGAAGGCAGAAAACGAGTAAACAGTCGACTGCGTTGTCTATGTTTGAACAAACTTAGCGGTTCTTAATTGAAAAAGCAAGATTTTTAGCTTGTATAATTTTGGTTAATCTTTGTACATGCTTTTGAATAAATCTAATACTTCATATATTTGTATCATATTAAATATGTATAAAATATGAAAATTATTGCATCATAATTTATATTGACATGTTAAATTTGATACACATTATGTTTATTTTTATCAAAATTATATATGATTTATTATAATTTTAAATTGTATCATTTTCATATTTTTTTTATATCATTTTTATAATGTATCTAAAATTATCACATTTATTTTTGAATTATTTTTTATATATTATTATTATTATTATTATTTCTTACGTTGTGCGTAGGATAAAATCTTTTACTTTTTGTTTATTTAATAACAGTTGAATAATTTTGACCATTCCACTAAGAGTAATGCCACATCGAGTAAACATTTTCAATTATGCAAAGTCTCTTATAAAAACCCTATCTCTCTCTCTCTCCTATCAATCCCACACATTCGAGCTTTGCTTTGCAACAAAAACCTGCAAAAAATACTTCTTCATCTCTTTCTGAAAATTTCATTCATGAATTTTAGAAAATTTCTCTTCACATTCATCATTGTTCTAGCTCTACTCCTGAGCATTCTTCATGCAATGCAAAATGTACAATTATTGTTTCTTTTTTTATAAAGGAAGGCACAGTTTTAGAACATATTTGATTATTCATTTATTAGTATCGTATAAAATTTTAAAAATTTATATATTCATATTATATTTTATACGAAAATTACATATTACAATTCGTATCAACATGAAATATATATTTTTTGTTTTATTAAACTTATATATGATTTTTATTAAAATTTTAAATTATATCACTTTTATTTTGTTATTGTATTATTATATCATATTTTAGATTATTAAATCTATTTGGGAATAGAGAAATTAATTATAAATATTAAAATTTAAATTTCAAATTTAGTAGATAATACTTTTAAGTGTTATACGATTATTACATGTTAGATGGATACTGCTTGCATTTAAGATAAAATATGAGAAAATAAAAAATAAAATAATAAATTAGTAAATGGGTGAGAAATTAATTGATTTTACTTTATAATAGCTTTGGAAAAATAAAAAAATTATAAAAAATAACCAAATTATAAAAACATTTAAAATTTAGCTCATTTTTTCATTGGTTGGATTAAAAAAATAAAAAAATAGAAAAAGAAAACGTTGGGAACTTTAAAGGGCCAGAAAGGCCCATGTAGAAAGGAAAAGGAAAGGGCTAAAGGCCTAAAGGCATTCAAAGGTGAGCGAAAAGTATAAGAGGCAGAAGAAGTAGACAAAACGGTGCCGTTTTAGCTGGGTCGAAGAAGGGACTCCAAGGAGAAAGCATCAAAAGAGCAAGAAGAAGAAGAGTGGCTCCGCTGAGCTGAGAGAGCAAGCATTTCAAATGGAGTTCAGAGCTCGAAACTACATCGCAGAAGAACAATCCCACGCGCTTCCTCGATCACGCGCCGCTATCCACCCTCTCTCTTCCCCTTCTCCTCCGACTCACCTCCGCCAGGTCCAAGTTCTCCTTTGTATTTCCTCTTTTATTCAATCTCTCTCTATCTTTCCTTTAATTACAGTTTAAGAACATATCATCGTAGGTTGATGATAACGTCGAAAATCGAAATAACGAGGAGTTCTTCGATCCGCTTAGAGCACCTGATTCTAACGCACCGGTTAAAATCGTCGATGGACGAGATTCTGAGAGTAGTTCGTATGGAAACGACGATTCTGCTCAAGTTCAAATGAAAGAATGGACCTCATTTAAGAGATTCTTAATGCAGAGATTTCCTGTTTCCAAAATGATTTCAATTTCTTCTGTAAGTTCATTGAATTTGTTTAGAACTTATATTTTAATTTTGATAATCGGATGTGTTTGGTACACAAGATTATAATAGGATAGGATAAGATAATATTATGAATAAGATTAGATTAAATAAGGATTAGGATAGGATAATTTATTTATTGGTCAAAATTATTCTTTATCGAAGTTTTTATAATTTAAATTATTGATATAATTTTTAGGGGTATAATAGAAACTATAACTTCAATTCCATGAATTAAAAATAATCCTCTCCACTTTGGGAAGATTGAATCATCCTATACCAAAGGATGATTAATCCTCCTTGTAATCTTATCCCTTGCTTTAGATACAAACCAAACATAATATAGGATGACTATCATCCTATCTTATCCATCATCCTTTGCACAAAAATGACCAAATAATTTAGATTTAGCTATGTGGCATTATTTTAAAATTGGATTACTATATACTTGCCATGTGTCAGTTTAAGTAATTATGTCACCTTTTAATGATTTGATGAATTCTTATTCTATATACCGTTTGTGGAGTTTAAAATCGCCAGAAATGAGTTTATATGATTAACACTTGTCTGTGTAAGTAGTTGTTAAGTAGTTTAAATCCGCTTGTGGATTTTTAAACTCCGGCACGAGTATATGGGATAATAGTTGTAGTTTGATATTAATATTTTTATTTGTAGTTAAATTGACACATGGAAAGAATATGAATTCAGTTGTGGAGCTTTTAAATTCCAATGCCAATGGGGGAATATCTGTTTTCTTTGGTATGAAGTTTGTTGTGAATATTTGGTGTTTTGCATAAGTTTCCCCTTCATGTGTCTTATAATTAGATTTTTGAAACTATACCACTTGTCACCTGATTTTTCTATTTTTTTGGTCATGACTTTGAGACATTTTTCTTCTGACAGATGTCCAATATGATAGTGAGAGGTGGAAAAGGTATGAAAGTTTCTGTTTGTTTCAATTTGTTTTTGTCAATTTATTTATTGATAGTCATATGCTTTTAGGTATTAGCAGTCAGCAAGTCAGCATGATGCTGTTACTGTTTATTTTTTTCCCCATTTAGTTTGAACTATATTCTGATTGTAGCTATTGATGAATCTAATTTGTAGCATATGAGAAGTATTCAACCAGCATGCATATGGAAGAACTGGATGATCCACAAAAATCTTCAGAAGAGGGTGCCAAAGTTATCACATGGCGGGAATATGTATCACGATTACATGAACTGAAAGAAGAAATAAATGGTGCTTGGCACAATGAAGATCGTGTAAAATCTTTGAAGTTGTCTATAAAGGTCTAATGCTAATAAAATCTAGGTGTAGAAAGGACCAAATATCTGCATAGTTGGCTAGGTTTTTATCTAAAGCCCTCCAAGTTATACAATTAGTTATATTGATGGTAATCATATGAGAATCTTAAATTCTGGAGGTACTTGATTATTAAAACCTAGCACACTTGCAAGTAGGTGGTCTCAGAATTTGATTACACTTGTTTCATTTCTATGAAGTAGTTAAATATTTAATATGCTCTTTTATCTTTATGAAGTTGAGTTGCTTGCCAACTAATATCAATCTGATGTGAAAATTAAAGGTCTGGGAATGATATTCTTTTATCTTGCTTGTATATGGAACTTTCTGGTATGTGCTTTTAAATTTTGTTCTCCTTTCTGCAGGTTGCCAGACTTCTAATGGATACATCAGTTTCAAATTTTTATCCAACATTGTTTGTCCTTACTACAGATGTATTGGACATGGTTGGGAACGTGGTATGGGAACGCATCAGGCAAAAAGCTGAGTTTGCTGAAGATGGAACCAAATTTTGCTCCTTACCAGGTTCGTATGTTGTTAATCTGTTTGAACATTCTTATTCTCTATTTCCTAGTTGCTTTCCATGTTTACTGATCCAAGGACTAATACACTGGTGTTTTTAGTTTTTAATACAAATTAGGGAACAAAGCACTATAGTCATTTATCTTTGAGTGCTTGCAATCTTACTTTCAGCTTTTTGATTGACTGTTGGTTTAACCCATAGTTTACAGTAGATTGTCAGTATTTTCTTCACTGTAGCAACTGGATGGTTTTACTGAAACTTTTTCTGGATTTATAACAGAGAATTTCAGAGCAAGTGATGTTTGTATTGATGCCAAAGAAACTTGCTATAATTGGTTTTGCAAGGTTGGTTCCATCCGAGAACTTCTTCCACGCATGTGAGGTTCATTTTGTATTCTCTTTTTTCTTTTAGTGCTTTAATAATTCTAAGGGATGCTGGTGATGCAATATTGTTCTTTTCTTTCCAGTTTTGCTTAATTTTGTTTGCTTGCTGTTTCTATTTGGCATTTACTTTTATCCTTTATTTTTCTCTTTTGTATTGTAAATTGTAATATAAAGTTACCTTTTCTTCCTCTTTGTGTCTCTTTCTTGCTTGTAAGCATGATTTTTACTGGATGGCAATTTGATATTGTATTTCAGTTATTTGGAGCTTGCTATTTTGCCTTGCTGGCGTTTTCTGACTGAACAACCAGCAGAGTCTCTTCAGCGCCTTGTTATGATGACAAGAGGGTTAGCAGATCCATTAGCATCTGCCTATTGTCGCCTGTATATTGCCCATCGTGCACAGAAGTTGCCCTTCTATGATACAGGTAGGTTTGTACTTTTATTTACACACAGATTTTCTTGTGTTGATAAATGATCCCTTTGTGTGAGCATATTTAGCATATTGCTTCTATAATTATCAGATTATCTTTAATCAGACTGAGGACATAGTATGGACTGGCTTTGGCTCAATCTTGTTTTGCTTTTCATATTCTAATTTCTATTTATTTGTTGGCATGACTTGTTTGGTACTGTTGTTGCAGGATATCTAATTACATGTGTTAATGACATCAAACTTATATTTACACAAATATCATCAGCAAAGGAAACCGCACATGGCTGTTTGGCTGACAGCAAAAGCTCACTTGTCAGTCTGATGGAACCAGCTATTGAGTTTATTATGAAATGCATATTCAATGATGCATCTCTGGTCAGTAATTGGGGTTTCATGTGGCAATAATATTTTTCTCAGAGCATCTGCATGTCTAGGTTCTAATTTCATTTTCAGCAAATTAAATTCTGTCAGTTCTTATTTCATTAATGGCTAATAGAAGACATTCTGGTGGTAAAAGCCAAAAGTTGTTGACCAGAACTTTGGAATGCTGATTTTGGATTATGAAACTTGTATAGGAATTTTTTGGATATATTGCTTCAAATTCACTGTTCTTGTCACCATTAGTTAGTGACAAGGTTTATCTACTCTGAATTGTTGCTGTTCCATGAATTAATTTTTCTTTGTGATTCACTGATTTTACAATGTTTACATTGTCTTTTGAAAGATGCGGGTGGGCAAAGTACTTGTGGAGCTTGGAATAGGGAGAAGTCAGGAGGAATTGTTTGGTGGTTCATCATGTGTCTCAATTGTTCTTCATCATTTACTGAAGGAACTTCCGACTGATGTCGTCAGCTCTCATGCTGTGGATATCCTTCATCTTATTAAGTGCAGCAATGATTACTCCTATGATCAGGTACTTTAATATGATGAGGAGACTTGTGCCACAAGCCTTTGCAACCATTTTAGAGCAAATAGTTCTCTTTGTTGCCTTATCCTTCACTTTGCTCTTTTTATTTATTTTTGGTCCTGATACGCCTTATTTGAATCTTTACTGATATTCTTGTTTGTTGGAGCAGTGTTTGAATTACAGATTGCTTGGGCTTAGGCTGTGTGAACAGATATCTCAAATTGGCTCCGTAGATGATATTGTCAATGAAGTTATTCTGGTATGCACTGTTTTCTGTTTCCTCACTCTATGTTTGGAATTTGCTTCTCTTGTTATTTTACCATTCTTGTATCTTCCTTTACTTTCATAAATTAGTCTTATGTTTTTCTAACGTAAACATTTTCCTTTCTGTTTTTCCATATTGAACACCTTTTGCCAATAAACCACGCATTCAATATTGGTTATGTTTATTTTCTTGGTGTATTTATTCTGCAATGTCAGGTGGTTTCTCAATGTGGGCTTGATGAGTACCTGAAGGTTATAGATGCTTATCTTGATATTGTTCTTCAAAATCAGATGGTAATTGTCGAGGTGCTCTTCACTATATTATTGATAGGCAGCATTTTCTTTGGCATTGCCTTTTTAATGCTTAATAAACTGTAAATTCTTGTAGTGCTGATTCCCTTGGGAACTTCTTCCCCTGGGCCCCAAAATGGACCTGTTCTTTAATTGTGCCCTTCTGGCCTTCTCCTTATCAATAATGTCCTTTTCTCTTTGTGGCACTGATGAAGAAATTTTGACAGTTTCATGTCAAAATGGTTGCAAACTTCTCAGCGCATTAAAAGTTTAAAGATAATATTCCAATGCTATACTTCCTAGAAATTATGAATCTTCACGTCTTCGTCATCCTGTTGCTTCACTCAAAGTTAATGGCAAACTTGCTGGGGTTTGCATTTGAGTATGTGTTACATGCTGCAAAAAAGTTCTGACTTGGGCAAGAAAATTTAAGGGGAAATGAAATTACGAATTTCAATTTTCATGATAGATGCAAATCCTCAGTTGTAGCAGAACCATGGTAAAAATTCTTCATATAAATGGTGTGTGATTTGGACTTGTATTTAATGTGCTTGCCCAATAACATTTCTTTCCCTGTTTTGAACAGTTTCATATTTGGCATTCATTTGCTATAATAGATATATTTTCTCCCAATCCATTGATTATGCCAGGATGGCCATCTAAAGACTATTTTGGAAGGGATTTCAGAGTTAGCATGTGATCAAGTGATTGCTGAAGATGAACTAGCAGGCTTGCAATCCATCTTGGTGAAGGTTCTTTCTCATTTTGAGGACTTGGAAGATGTGTTTTCTTTGGTAATCTTTTGAACAAATTTCTATGTTAGACATTCTTCATCCTTGGTTTGTTACCCTCCCCCTTCCCCTCCATCAACTTAACTTGCCCTATAAATTTGCTGAGAAATAGTAACACTTCAGTTGTTTTACGTTTGTGTAGCATACCTTAACTCAATTACAAAACTATATTGTCACACACTGATGAAGAGTGGCTGCAATTCGTTATTTTGTAGAACCATTTCCTTCAGATCTTAGATTTGATGCATGGGAGCTCTCGTAGCATTGTCAATATGCATATACTTGATATGGCTACAAGGTAAATTTAATTAGTTTGTCTTTTGGTCCTGACTAATGTAGCTAAGGCCTTATCTTTTTGTTGCTATTATTACTGTCTTGGGCTATCCCTTACTTGCCTTGATCTATCGTAATCTGTGGCCTGCCACTGCATGTGTATGACTCTTGGACTGGTTTTTATTCACTATTGACTTGTAATATAATATCTTAGTGAAAACCATGCTAGCTAAGCATGTGTGTGTTACCTGAATATTTTTGTTTGTTTTTGTGAGTTGCTGAGCTCTTGCAATGGCTACATTGCATGTTAAAAATAGCATCAGCACTAGGCGAAGTGTATAGGTTATGCATCCTTTGGAACATTTTAGTCATATGTACGTGAAGTTGCTTGAGCTTTCTATTTTTCCAGAATGCAAAGCTTTTGAAATATCATCTTTATTTCATAGGTATTAACAATGATTAGTTCTCTCATAATGTGACAATCAAAGCAGCCCAATACATAAAATTCTAGAAACACCGTTACTAAGGCTGGCCTTCATATGCCTTCTGACAATTAGGTGGCTGTGTTCTAAGTAGGTCTGACCTGCAGGCTACATTGATTCAAGTTATTGAAACAAGTTATGATAGGCAGCGCTGCCATAGACGGAGTAGAAGGGAGCCAGCATCTTCATAATGTCCTAGCATGATGGATAGGGCCTTTATTAAGTGGCAGCAAGCAACATTCTCCTTAAGTAGTATGGTTTTTTACTTAGGTTTCAGCATACAAATGCTAGCTAGCTGAGCTAGTTCAGCTTTAGAATTTTGCCATATTATAATATTTGCATTGCTGTCCTTGCCCCTTCTCCTATAGACTTTACCGGGTTTTTATCTTGCATCAGTTTGTCAGCGTGGGGGTTGTATAAAACTTTCAACAACTAAAAGAGATTTTGAAAACCTCGTTAATGAGTGTCTTCTGTTGATATTTGTTAAGTTGCTTGTAGCGTTGATCTGTATTCTTTTTCCTTTTGTTTATTGGTGCAGAGTATTTGTGTTTTGTGTTTGAATAGTGCCACATCCAGCTTGAGTTGTATCTTATGCTTGAGTTTTTGGGCAGGAATGGTTATGTACGTGATCCAACATCCATACAGTTAATTTTTGAAATTTCACAGGAATTACATAATGATATTGATATTGCAAACAAGAAAAATGATGATAACCAACAGCAAGCACGGCTGATTTCCCACTTTGTCCGTATGGTATGTTTTTGGTTTTCTTGTCTGTTACGCTCTTGTAGGTTTTGAGTTACTTTTGACTATCAATGTCATCTGTCGATGTTGTCATTGCTTCATTTTTAGGTAGACCATGGGACAGAGTATGAACAGCATTTAGCATTTCTCGTGGAATGTCGTGGGGCCTTTAGCAGCATAATTGAACTTAAGGTATACTGTTATCTTTCTCTCTCTGATTTGATTTTGTTAATCATTTTGTTAATGGAGATAATGTGTGGCGGAAGGATTTATAAGGAATGCGTTTGTTTCATTCAAACTTACTTATCACGAGAAAATGGCACATGGGATTAACAAATAGTTGATGAAGCAGCAGTCAGCTAATTTTAAACTGAGGCCACAACTTAATGTATAAATATTAAAGTGTGAAACCGTTGCATTGGTTTTCTCAGATGGGGAGCTAGAGTGCTGTCATGGCATTGGCTGTAAAGGAATCGTCACTACTTGTTCATGTGTTTGTTAAAGATATTATTCCATTATTTCATTAGTAAATCAGATTCTTATTGATTTCCGTAAACTTCCCTTCGGTTTGTTATTCAGCATTTGATTTTTCATTTATTCTTGCAGGAAATTCTTGTTCATTCTAGCAATTTTTTAGCAACTAAAGCTCTTAAAGATGGTAAAAAGCATCTCAGTTTTGTAAAGTCCTGCATGGCATTTAGTGAAGTCACAATTCCTTCTATTTCGGGTCACATCAAGCAATTACATCTTTATCTTGAGACCGCTGAGGTAATGTTCCCTTTCTCTAATAAAGTTTATCTAGTATGTTGACTTAACTATGAATCTGGCTCATTCATATGGCTATATATTAGGTTGCACTGTTAGGTGGTTTAGTTTCTCATTCTGATGGACTGATAGATTCAGCACTTGACTGTTTACAGAGTTTTGATCGGATGGAAGGTAGTCTTTTTAGCATTCTTTTGTGTCTTTTCACATTTGATATAATAATAATTTAAAATTTTATGTAATTCATTAGCGATATTGTATTTTAGGCTCTCGAGCAGCAGTTGACTCTGATGGGATACTTTCCTCCATTCGAAAATTATGCAGCCTCTTAATCATGGTTCCAGGTCATACATTGATTTATTGCATACTGAACTTTCTGTCAACTGCCATTCAATCTATGTGGAAACGGCAACTCAAATTCTATATCTTATATTTGAATGTTGCATTCAAATACCAGTCTGATTAACAGTTGCACACATGATTTTTGCTATGCATACTCTTGAAACAATAGCTTTTGTTGTCTAATCAATGAATTATTTGTTCAGTTTTGCTGATTCTTAATCAAATTTTCTAACAGTTATGACAAACTTATAAATTATACTCTGTGTAGGACAAAAGGAACAAGTCTTTTAGAGAAATATTGTAGTTGAATATTCCCAAGGAAATATTTACATTCTGCATTTTCTGTTTCATACATTGGTCCGAACGCCATATCCTTGTGTGAATTTAACTCTTACAATTTATCGAGTCCTCTGGTCCCAATTTCAACTAAAATGTTACTTTAATAAATGGATAGTGTCTGATTATTTTTACTTATTTAGATAATCCTGAAGTAGGAATTTTGCATATTCCAAAGAGCATATTATCGATCATTCATTCCCAGTCATGGTAAGCCCTTCTATTGCATCTTAAATGCTAAAAAATTTCCCAATAAACAAATATTCTTTTCAGTATCATTTGTTCTGTTATCTAATGTGATTAAGCATTTTTTAGGTCACCAAGAATGAAGACGAGAATATTCTGTGCAATAGTTTCCTTATCAGCCACACTTTCTCAAGGGAGGCTCCCATATCACGCATTTCATCCTGAGGTCCTTAAACTTATCTTCTATTTAATGGGTTTCCCATTTTAGGAGTTTTGAAACTTCATCCTTCGTATGATTTGGTCTGAATAATTGAAACAGGCATCAAACTGATTCTCTAAACCTGAAAACCTTACATTCTGTAATATAGATTCGATGTCATCTAAAATAAGGCTCAATGTGTTCCATTTTTTTGGTAGGTTATGGGCAACGATTTGTTATTCTTTGGCAATTCATCTTATGTGCATGAACTTATCTCATTGGCGGCATCTGTTCTTGAAAATCTTGTTGATGTTATTGAGCGAGAGCCTTCCCAGGTAAACATATTTTCAAAAATTTTCTGGTATTTAATCGATAGGCCATTTTATCCTTTCTATGGCTGACTTGTTATGCTGGACTAGGCTGCCCGTGGAAACATGTCGCTCGAAGCTTGCAACTGCATAGTATCATCTTTCAAGGTAGTTTCCTCTATCATCTTTTTCAGTAACTAACCTGATTTTCTTAATCTTAGCTTGACCTCATAGAAATCAAAGAAATTCTTATTGTGCCATCAATGGTAGTGCATGCGAGGCGCGATATCCAACCCACATTGTATGTTCCTGATAACACTACTTTGAGTTTTCTTTTGTTTGTGCAGATAAACGAACATGTATTACTCGTCTGCTCGAAACTGATAGAAATTGCCAAATTGTGTTTGAGTGCTAAGGACAAGTATCTCATCTCCACCATTAGTTTTCTGGACAAGAACTTGCCTGCTGCGACTGCCGCATCTTCTATCACCGTCTGATATACTCTAAAAAAGCCGTCGAAACCTGTAAATACACCAGAAAATATTCTTGGCATTCTTTGATTATTAGTGCAGATAGACCAGTTTATATCTGTATTACCCGTCTGCTCGAAACTGCCAAATTGTGTTTTAGTGCTTATTACAAGTAGCTCTTCTAGGGACGTAATTGAATTAAATCGAGCTAATATAGTGAGAAATTTAGGCTCAAGTTTGAGCTTGATTCAAAATTCATCTCGAGTTTTATTGAGTTTTAATTTTCAAGTTCGAGTTTGAAACAAAATTAAGCATTAATTTCCTAAGCAAGAACTCGACTGCTACTTGAGTATAAGTATCATTTGTACCACTAATCTTATTTCACCATTAATTTTTTGGATAAAAACTCAGTTTCTTGGATAAGAATTTGTCTAATACTTGAGCATTAATTTTCTGGACAAGAAATCATTTACTTTCTTAAAATCCAAAAATTTACAAATCAAATACCTCATAAAAAGCTTTAAAACTCTAAAAGAGCCGTTTAATATATATATATGTTCAAGGACAAGGTTGTGCGCCAAGAAAGGAGCAAGGAAAATCGTGGCTTTCAAACGTTTAAAGTTGGTCTTTGGCTATAATTTCCCAGGGCTTATCAACTGATCATCTTTTACTTCTACAAATTAATAATTTTCGCGGAGCAATGGCATATCAGTTCATTTTCAAAAGTTCCTTTTTGGTTTGTTTGTTTGTTCGTTCGTTTGTTTTGTTTTGTTTTGTTTGTTTTTGTTTTGTTTTTGTTTTTTTTTTTGTTTTTTTTTTTTTCATATTCCTCTATTTCTATACTAACCAACAACGTTATCACTTTCTATTTATAAAGTAAATTGACAAATTTTTTTCTACTCAAATTAATGCTATAAATATATATTAGTTGTGGATTGAGTAATGCTAATATTAGTTTCTTCTAGTTTATAAAAAAATTGACACATTTGTTGATCCAACCAATTCGGGTTCCATATATCAAATTAAATTATTTGACTTCTATATTTTTCCATTATAATGGTAAATATAGGATTAATTGAGTGAATTATGGTCAAACTAGGGCATGCACTCGGGAAGACATGATATAAATTTTGGGCATGGGAAGGTTAATCCCACTTAACTGCATTATATATATATATATGTAGATATATATATATATATGTATATATATATATATCTACATATATATATTTAGGGTGGTTTATTATTGCATTATTATTTAGCGCATGAGTGTGTAATTTTAGGTTAAATTCAAGGTTAAATTTAATTTATTTATATAATTATTTTAAAAAATAATATTTAATATGTTTAGAATTTAAATATCAGAACCTCTTCTTTTATCCTTAAATTATGAACTCATTGTATAAAAAAAAATTGTTGTACACTAAGTTGTTTGTATTTTCTAGCTATAAAAAATTAATAATTAATAATTAATAATGGCTTTGAAATAAGCCAACCAATCCTTAATAAGAAAAGGTGAACCCAAAGGATAATCAAGAAAACTATTCCTTCACTTACCTTTATAGTAAGTTTTATTGCATGCTTATTAATTAGTTCTTGAAATGGATTGGGATAAAGGGAAATATGCATTAAGTGAGAAAAAGAAAAAGCTCGTAAGTATATATGAATTAATCTTTTAACTTTTATCTTTTAATTTGTACTTAATAATCCCTTAACATAAATTAATTTTTTTTATTTGAAAGAAGGGCATACTTGAATATAAATAAAAAATAAAGACTTATTTAAGTACAATTAAAAATATAAAAATTTATTTAACTAAAATGATAAAGTTTAAAGGTTCTTTTAGTATTTTAACTTATAACAAAATATTTCAATCTCGATCAAAATTTAATGATTTTAAGATGCATATAGTTTCAGCAAACTTCAAGATATAACATCCTATCTTTGATAATTTATTCATATTTACAAATAACGATCTTTTAAATTAAACTATCTGATCTAAATGATTGATTACGTTTGTAGACTTTACCCTAAACTCAAAAAAGTCTATTCGTGCATTAAACCAATTAAAGGTAAAAAGTCTATTTTGATGACATATATTCGAAACTATACATTCAACTTAAATTTTTAGATCATTCAATGAAAATTTTAAAGAACATACGTGTTTCAATCTCTTTAATGAGTTTATTTTCTAATCAAAAGGTCGACATTTTTAGCCCTATATAGTCAAAACTTATCTATACTTTAATTTTTATTACTTTTGATTTTTTTAATAGATTTGCCCTTTTATTTAGGTCTAGGTAATACTATATAGTGTAGATTTTTTTTTTTTTAATTTAGATCCGCATTTTTAGCCCTTTATAGTCTAAATCGAGTTCAATTGTTTTTTGGTCTACAACAGTGCTCCTTCCATGGAAAGGATCCTTGTCCTCAAGGATAAAATGCAGGATACTTCTTTTGCAATTCGAACGGCAACTCCCAAGTAGCATCTTCTGGAAAAGAATTCCTCCATTCAACCAATACTTCAGTAACGGTTCTGTTTCCCCTTTTAACCATTCTTCTAGCCAACATCTTAGTTGGCTTGTTCACCATCGATCTATCACCATCCACAGCAGGTAAACTGGATTGCACCATTTAGTTGCCAACATGTTTCTTTAATTGTGAAACATGATATGTGGGATGGATTTTGGAATTACTAGGCAACTGTAGCGTTTATGCAACCCGAACAATCTTCTCCAAGACTGTAGGGTCCAAAATATTTAGCAACAAGTTTGTTACAGCTCCTGTTCTTCACTGTTTGCTGTCTATAAGGTTGCAACTTAACATATACCAGATCTCCTACCCTGAAATCTCTATCACTCCTCTTTTTATCAACCATGTTCTTCATCCTCGTTCGAGCTCTGCACAAGTAAAACTTCATCATTTTGATTGCAGACTCTCTGACTTGTAAGTTCTTATTTACTATCTCTACAATTGAATCTCCTCCTATGTATGGCAAGTCTAGTGGAGGAGGTTGCCCATACACCACCTCATAAGAAGTGGAGTTGATAGTTGAATGATGTTGATATTATGCCACCATTTTGCTAAAGATAACCATCTTGTCCATTCCCTAGGAGTTTCATTTACCAAGCATCTCAGGTATGTTTCCATGCATTGATTTACAATATCAGTGTGTCCATAAGACTGAGGATGATAAGTGTTGTAACGTATAAATTTATGGATCTACCACTAGACATAGACTTAAAGAGTCACAAATAATCTTGTTTTATGTAAGTGTGACTAGTCACCTAACTGAATTTATCTCATTTTAAAGAGGTTCCAAGCTTGACTTAAGTATTTTTAAATGGTAGATTTTAATCTACGAAATCAGATTTTGGATTCAGGAATACGATTAGACATAAGGAATGTTATAACACTCTCACAATGCCCATCTAAAGAATGATATAAATTTGATTTTAAGTTATCCAAGCCTTAAAATATTTTTGTAATTTTCAAATAATTTAATTATAAAAAATTGATCATAAAATTACTTCAATAGTTTAGTAGTAATTTAAGATAATTTTCTCACTTTAAGAGTATTCATATAAACTAGTGTCCCACTCTGAAGAGACTCCATTGTCGGATCCATTAATGTATTTTATTTAAAAAAATAATTAGTAAAATCTTTCAATAGTTTGATAAGATTTACTTTGATATAGATCTACCAATAGTTTGGTAAAAATTTATTGTAAAATTATGTATGAAATTTATTTTAAGAAAATTTATTAAACCTTTCAATAGTTTAGTAAGATCCAATTCAATATTTAAATTCTTTAATAGTTTGATAGGATTGAAAAAATTTATTGTTATTATATTTTTACAAGTAATTCATTCAATCCTCTAATATTTAGGTAAGATTTAATTCAATTTTTATCCTCCAATAGTTTGGTAGGATTAAAAATTTTATTATTATTATTTTAAAAAATTCATCAAGTCCTCCAATAATTTAGTAAGATTTAATTCAAGATTTAAATCTTTTAATAGCTAGGTAGGATTGAAAATTTTATTATTATTAAAAAAATTATATTATGAAATTCTTCAATACTTTGATAGAATTTATAAAAAATTCTAAACCTATAAATTTTTTTTACTAATTTGATAGAACTCATGAATTTATTAAAAAAAAATTATTTTTAACTCACAATCTTTAAATTTTATTTTAAACATACATAAAAGATTAAAAAAAGTGCAATATATGAATAAATATACAAATAAACAAAATAAGAAAAATACCTTAATAGATGGAGGCACACCCAAAATTATTCTAGGACAAACTTCAAGCCTATTCCAAGTCTTGGCTGGCAAGAATCAAGGCCTGGTTAATTTAATTTTTCGTCAACTATTCAACATTTTGTCTTCCATGCTACTACACTGCATCTTTGAAATTTCATGGCAAAATGGTTTGGTATACACCAAGTTTGAAGCATGTGGACTTTAGATGGTCTCTTTTGCTCGTGTTTTCTTCATTTCTTCCTTTTTTTTTTGTGTGTGTGTGGTTGATTGGTGTTTATATAGGATCTTTTACTAGAAATTTTAGGGATTTGCATTAAATGGAAAGGATTGCAGATCTGATTATGCACTAAATTGATTTTTTATTCTCTTTAAAATCAGTTTAATTAATTTCTAAAATTGTCTCGATTTTCCTTAATTTTTAGAATCCCTTAAAATTTTTCAAATTAAATCTGACTTAGGTTTCCTAATTTGATTTCTTTTCAATATTCCTTTAATATTTGAAGAGATCGTGTTTTAGTTTTAATTGCCGAGATCATCCTTAATTAATGCTCAAATTACTCCATAAATTTCATTGACATGATTTATGATAAAAATTAAAAACTAGATAAATAAAAGACTAAAACATAAAAAAGATAAATAAATAAATAAGACAAACAAGATATAAAAAGAAATGTAGGAAATTAGACAATTGGGCTTGGATCATATCCAGGACCGATTAGTTTGAGTCATAGACTAAATAGGGTATCCATAGCTACCTTTTTTTGCATAGTTTCTGTGAGATATGAACTGTGCAAAGATATAGGTACCCATTACATCCGAGCCCAAGTTATTCAACTTTTTTCTTTTTTTTAAAAGTTCTTCAAAAATGAAGGCACACAACTTTTTAAAAAATTAAGGATAACACTTGAAGGTTTTAACAATCATGCCTGGATATCTTATATATCACATCTAAAGAACTTAAAGATTAAGACTGGAAGTCTTACAAATCATTCATTGAAAAATACTCCTTTAAACAAAGGCCACACAATTAAAAAAAAAGCATCTAAAAGT
>NW_019168270.1:10733873-10801386 GCF_002303985.1 Durio zibethinus
AAGATCTATACCCTAGTGATGGGTAGCAACGGCAAGATAGCCGATTGTCGGAATATGGGTTTGAAGGTGGCCAGGCATTTGGGTGTTTTTTCAAAGAATTTGGAGTTTTTTTTTTTGAAAAGAATGGTTGAATTGAAATAAAAAAACGGGTTTTATAGTTTAAAAAAAAAAAAGAAAGAGAAAATTAGTAACCTGTGCGTTGGTTTGGACCCAACCCTAGGTCCACGCCTTTAACCCAAGCCAAGAATGTTGCCAGCCTCAAATTGGTCTAGCTGAATCGGTTTTGGACTGATCAAAACAATTAGACCGCCAGTGAATCGTCCATTTCTCTCTTAAATTGATACCAATTCATCTGAATCAAATCAAACCTAGCAAACCACTTTTAGATCGATCGATTTAGGTAATTTTTACATTCTTTTTATTTTTTTATGCTTATTATTATTTTGTTATTTATTTTCTTATTTACACATTTTAATTTCAAATTTCCAAAAAATATATATTATCTTTTTAAAAAATAATAAAATAATTTCTAGACTTTTGGTAATTTTAAATTTGAAGAAAAATAATAAATAATAAATAATAAATAATGATAATATCAATTTTAAAAAAATGAGGGAAAGGAATTTTTAATCTGATGATGAGATTATGAGGTTGTTTGAGTAGTGAGATCTAAAAAATTTTTAGTAAGAAGATTTTTTAAAATACTACTAGCGAATTAAAGTATTTACAATTTTCAATACAATAAAAAATTTTCTTTTCTTCAAATAAAAAAAGTGATAAAAATCAACAAAAAAAGGTGAATTATTAATTAAAAAGGGAAAATAAAATATGGGCATTAATTTTGTCATTTGCATTGCTTGCACATAATTTTTGGAAATTAAACATGAGCTTTTCGAGAATGGGATTCTCAGAAATCCAAGTAGTGATTCCCGAGAATTGTCTAAGTGAGAGATTTTTTTTAAAAAAATATTATCAAAGTATTGAAATATTTAAAATAATTTCAATATGAAAAACTCTCGTTTACTTTTCATTTCTAAAAACAAATTTTCATACAATACAATAACATCATAAGTTAATCCATGTGCACTATATTATGAAAGTAAATGAAATATTAGAGGATAAGATCCTAAAGAAATTTGAATGGTGATTTTTTAAGAATATCTATATAAGAAAATTTATTTAAAATACCGTCAACATACTAGAGCATTCAAAATAATTTTCGATAACGATTTCTCATTTTAGTATAAGAAATGAATTTTTAGATAATATTATTTGATTTTAAATTATAGATATTATATTTTACAATATGCTTATTAAATATAAACATTGAAGATAAAATATGAACCATTGACAATAGGATTTTCAATATGCAAGGTTATTATTTATTTTTCAAGCAAACAACTAAAAAGAAAAAAAATATATGTTGTTTTTTTTACAATAAAGAACATTAAGAAAATTAATTTTTTAAAAACCAAAATTAAGATCTTTTTGTCAAAATTAAAAAACAACACATAATTAATTAGTACCATATTTTTACGGGCTTTATGGGTGCTAATCTTTTCTCACATGTAATCAACTCTCGAATCCAAACTATTTTCGCAGACCCAAAAATTATCTTTTTTAATAAATTTTAAGATTTTATTACAAAGGTAAGTTTTGCAAAGTAACCAATTACACCAAACCAAAAAAAGATTGGTGGTCACTCTTTTATTTTCAAATTCGTATTGCAACCTTAAAACCATTATGATAATAAATATTTTCTTTTTACTAATTTTATATAGAGATATTTCTTTTTTATTACATAAAGATTAATTATTATATATTAATAAATAATAAATAATATTATTATTTTAATAAAAATAAAAAATAATTATTATTTATAATTATTTATTATATTACTAAAATATAAATATTATTTCTAACTATTAAAATATAAAATATGATTTTAATAAAATGTTAAGTAATTTCATTTCTAACTAGTAATTAATTGTTTTATAAATTTTATATTTGAAAATTTGTAGTTTTTTATATCCCTTAAAATTTATAGTTTTATAGTTGAATTATTAAACTATAAATTGAGTTAAAAGTTTGAATTTTGAATTTTTAAAATATTTATATTTCTTATAATATTTTTTATTGAACTGACAATTAACCTTATTGACTCGATGATTAAACTATTAATCTGATCATTTGAAACCTTGAACATTTTAATATCCGATTTGATTTTAATAACTATAGTGTAATGGTAAGAGGAATGGGTCTTGTTAAAATCCTTTTAAGCAGAAGACAAAAGGACCAAACATTTTTAGTTTGTTATTAAACCACGATTCCAAAGGTAATTAAATTCACACCTTTAATTTTTTTTTCTCTTTAGGCTCGTATGAACTTTTGAATAAAACTGTTTTATCATTATCAAGATTGTCAGCTTTAAATATTCTTCATAGCTTTTGCTAGTGGAATATGGCATCTTTGATGCACTTTTGAATTAATTGATCCCTTTATTTTTCTTTCTTTTCTCAATTATTTTTTTATATTTGCCGTGAAACTCCACTGCTTACAGTAATTTATCAGAGTTAAAATCATATAGTAAGATTTTCTATTCTATTTATAATGTAACAATTATTTGATAATTCATAGTTCCATGTTGATTTTTCTCACAAATGCAGAATTCCCCATCTCAACTCTTTAACCATTTACTCTTTTACTATATATTTTATTTTGTGTGATAAGGAAAGAAATAACTAAACGAAATCTAAACATGGAAAGGCATATATGACTATATAAAGAAATCACTGAACATATTTATCCGAAATATTAATTTAGATTTTAAAAGTTCTCAAGATTTTGAAATAGATTTGTTTGAAATTTTTTTTAAAGTTTACTGTTTGATGGACAAAAAGATTTAAAAGATAAATTTTAAAAAAGAAATTACTTTTGGTGATAAGTTAGAAGTCTTATAAATATTAGGAGTCCTAATAGAGCTAGATCTAAGAGAAAACCGTAAAAAAGAATTATTGGGTTTATCAAGTCAATAGCACTAGTGAAAATTGAGAGTCCGTTTGGGTATATATGTTTTAATAAATTAAAGAAGATTAAGAAAGTTGATATAATATTATAGACACCTAATTTTATTTAAATTAATTAAAATGGATCATGTTTTTTGTGCTTAATTTGAGTCCATGTGAACATCTAAATTAATTTTATCTTATTAAACAGTTTGGGCTCAAGCGAGCTTTGTTATGTAGGTCCAATTAATCCAATTTTATCTAATAGTAGAAAATTTTTTCTAAACACAATTAGCATATATGCATCAAATACTTAATCAAATCATTCTTTCTATATTCAAATACCTTTTGAGGTTTGCTAGCAGTAAATTATTGAAAATTTTTGAGATTAAAGTCAAATTTGTTAGTATATTATAATATAATACTCTTTCCGTCCAAAAATAATTATATTTTATTATTTTTTCAAATTAATTCAATTTTCATTTCATTTTTTAAAATATTACATTAAATTAAACTTTAAAAAATATATTTTAAAAATTTTAAAATTCAAAACTTGTAAATTTTATTTTTTTAACAAAATTAATTTTATAATTTTATTAAAAATAATTATAAAAAATTGAGTTAATTTAACCAAAAAATCAATTAGAGACAATTATTTTTAGATGGGAGAATATTTAATTTTATCATTATAATTTCAATTTGTTAATTTTTATACTAAAAATAATAGAATTAAAATATTTATAAAATATTTCCTTAATGCAAGTGATAAATTTTCTTTTTTGAGTTCAAAAAAAATAAAAATCAACCTTGTTTCGAATAAAAAAAAAGCTTCAACTATCCACAAATATTGAAATTTTATACTTGGAATCTTAGTGACCAACTGAAACTATGGAGAAAAGTTACATCAAAAACTTCTTTATTTTCTTTAATTTCTTTGGTGTCTCTTTTATTATGATTATTACCATTTTTCTTATTCAAATCCTTAGTGGAATACAACTAGACAAAGGCTCAAACTTACCTTTAAGATTATCAAAATTTAAAATTAAACCTTAATTATTAGAATAAAAAATTTATTGTGCTATCACCAAATCATCCGTTGACTGATCCTTTATTTTCTTTTTCTTTTTTCAATTATTCTTTTGTATTTGTCATGAAGCTCTACTACTTACAGTAATTTATCAGAATTAAAATCTTATAGGAAGATGTTATATTCTTTTTATAAGGTAACAATTTTTTAATAAATAATAGTTATACATAAATTTTTCACACAAATGCAGAATTCCCCATCTCAAGTCTCTAACCATTTTTTTCTACCATCTACCATATTTTTTCTAAGTATATATGGTAAAGCAACACAAACAGGAAAGAAGCTTTTCAACTTATTGAACCTTCGAATTTTGATTTCATGTAGTGAACAGAAGCCTGCAATTACAATCCAAACTCTCCCAACCCTCACATGCCCCACCTATCCTTTAATTTTTTCTGTCATAGACAAAGAAAAGAAACAAGAACAAGTCTAACGTATTGCCTATATGCTTCACAGCTTGATTACAAAGGTTCCAACTAATGGTAGAAAGTTTTTTTCTAAACACAATTATAATTAGTACTTATGCATCAAATACTCCGAATATCATTTGAGGCTTGCTAATAGTAAATTAATCAAAAAATTTGGGATTAAGATCAAATTTGTCACTACATTTTGATTTAATATTAAAATTTGTCATTGTACCATCAATTTGTTGATTTTTGGACAACATCCTCTTCATTTTCTTCAGTTTGCCTGATGGCTTCATTGACATCATCCTGCAAAAGTCTTTGTGCCACTGTCTCTTTCCTGAGGTCTTTAACATTACTGGCAAAACAAAAAACATATCTAAGATCAGGAATTGCTGGTGCCACCAGAAGCGGAGGCGGATCCATGCATTGATGTAGGGTGTCCATGTATTCGAAAAAAAGATAGTTTGACAGAAACTTTTCTTGCACACCTCCAAAATTTTCTGTGGCCACCTTTCAATCATCAAAATTGATAAATCCGTCATTTATATATATTACAAGTGGACACTCCCAAAAAATAAAATTTTGGATCCAACGTCATAGATAGACCAATATCAGCCATGCCTGAGAATCAGAAATTTAAAAGACATGCTGAGTTAGTACATGGAATATCATTGACAAATCAACAAAAATTGAAGAGAAACTCTTAAACTTCCCTGAGCACCTGAACTCTTAGCAATTTCTATCTGAAACTGCTCACAACAGGCGAACAAGTCACTGATAAATCAACTTGATATCTAGAAGGAGAAAGAAAACTGAGCCTTCAGATTTAATCACTATTTCTGTATTTGCAAAAGAATTAAGACAGAGTTATGGTACCCTTTTTACAGAAAGCTCAATTAGGACAGAACCATAGTCTTTTTAGCAAGCTCTCAGCTAAATCACTTCTTCCCTAGTTCATATATGTAGTTATCCTTTCACCAGAACTTGCAATCGATGCCTTTTTTACAGAAAATTTTGAATTTTAAAATGGAAAATATAGGGAAAATGGTTTTCTCAAACAATGATATACAGAAACCAACATCTGCTATCTGCAGAAACAGTAAGTAATCTGAAAAGAGGAGGCAAATTTTTGGGGTATCCTTCGAGACTCTGTCTGTTGTGTGAGCTTTAAACAGCCTTGACTACTAATCAAAATAGTTACATATGGATCCATTCACTGATTAATGAGAAACAAACTAATTTTCAGATTAAAAAGAAATGATCTTAGTAGAGATAACTTAGCCAAAATCAACGCAAAAGTCATATTAGGAGATAAGCAATACTGAAGTTGATCATAGCAATGCTTCGTTTCATGTTGAATAAGTTTCATTTCTCTTTCAAATTTCGTTGCGTCACATACACAAAATACGTAGTTCCTTTCTCTGTCCAGATGAATGCTAGTCAACACTGCCTTGGTATGTTCTCCACACCCTCTAGATTTACAAATATCTGCTTCGTCAGCCATGGTTACATTCATCCATCCTGCTTCTGTTAGCGTATACTTGACTGAGCAACTTCTTTCAGGATTTTTTTTCTTCTAAATGTTGTAGAAACTCCTGCCAAAGAGGGAATGAGAATGTACAGAACAGTATTCCACCTTCAACTTCCATACTTAAACACTATTCAATTATGGGAACAAAATCGAAACTATACGCGATCTGTTAAAAAAAATGCATTTGATTGTGAGTCTGCATTTATCAATATACCAATATCCTAAATGTCCCACAATTTATTAGACAACAGAGAAAATGCCATAATTAACATAAAGAATGACATAAGTAAACGTTATGCAACCAACATTATTCATTTATTTATTTATTTTTGTTTTGGCATAATTTTCTTTTTTTTTTTTTGTTTTTAAAAATGAAAATAAGAGAATAACTATTAAATATCAATTAAACTAGTAAATCAAAATTTAGGATAACACATAATTCATTTTTGGCTTGACTTTCAAAAAGGTTTTCTCAATGGAGTCGTCAAATTGTTACAACATGCGGATTCAGAAACCTAACCACATAAACAAAATTTTAAAATTAAAATAAAGAGTCATCACAAATCTTTTTTGATTAGGTATGATTGATCACCTAAACAATTTTTTTAATAAAAATTTTAATTTAATGAAAACTTATTAAAAAGATTTTTTTTATACGAAAACACATTTAGATTCAGAAATACGGTTACGTGTGAAGAAATATTAATATCCCACAGTACCCGTTAAAAAATGGTATCAATTAATAACATGTTATCCTTTATTATTTACAAAAAATTACCTTAATTTTAAAATTTAAAATAATTTCTTAAAATTTCGTTTATTATCATAAAACTCCTTTTTTTGCTATCCTTTTTAGAATCACTTTAAAAATTCTAATTTAATTAAAACTTATTAAAAAAATATTTTTTTGGTGTGCAAAAACACATCTAGGTTTAAGAGTACAATTGCATGTGAAGAAAGATTAACATCTCATAATACCCATTAAAAAACGATACTAATTAATAACATGTTATCTTTTATTATTGATAAAAAATGACCTTAATTTTAAATTTAAAAAATAATTTCTTGAATCCCATTTATTATCATAAAACCCCTTTTTTCTCATCCTTTTTAGAATCGCTTTATTTAGAAATAAAATGAAAAATTTTCATTTTGAATTCCTCAATATCTTGATAAAATTTAGAAAATTGTTTTTCACTTGAGTGTTTTCATGATAATCTGTAAAATCAAAGATAATATTTTTTCATAAGGAATAATTATTGAGAATGCCTCCAATATTTAGATAGGGTCTCAAGAAATATTTTATTTAGGATATTATCTTATTTTATTTATAAAAAATATATTTTTTAAAATCATCTTTTGCTACTTTATATATCTTTTGAGAATAGCAAAAATGTATGTTATGTAACATAAAACAAATTAATGATGCAAATATAAACTAACAGACACAAACGACCAATTTAATTCACCTTATAAATCTTTAACTTTATCACTTTTTATTTTTTCATTGTTGTTTTTTTTTTAAAAAAAAAAATTTAGTGATAAAATGAAAATATTTTTGTGTTTTTGGAAGTAACCTTTGTGCATTATCAACATTCTAATATTTATAAATCTGATAATATTAAATTTTTAAATTCAATCCTCATCATATATGAATTTAATTTAATTTTTTATTAAATTTATTTAATTATGTGTCGATTTTTTTGTTTGATTTAATTCAATGATTTTTTATTAAAAAAGTATGTAAGCTTTATGCGATTAATTGTACATTATTGGCCTAAAATACGAATAGTTTATATTTTGATTTTTATATGGAAATGCATTTTTTTATAATAAATAATAAATAAATCAATAAATGTAGTAACCAAATAATTCAAATTTTAAAACTAAATAAAATATTTACATGTGTGCAAATGCATTTTCATTAATTAATTTCATTTCACACTGTTTAAAAACATGATATTTAATACATGGCTGGATCAGGACGTGAGCAAATGGATGAAATATGGCTAATGTTCAATTAATTAACAAATCGGAGAAAATGTATTTATATTGCTGACGCCAATAAAAACTAAATGAAAAAAAAAATAAAAAAGAGGGCCAAAACCTTTTGTCCTTTTTCACAATGATGCTCCTTCCAACAATATTTTATCCCTTGGTCTTTGAGGAAAGTGATGGCCTTTGAGTACCATGTTCTCTTCTTCCAAATGAACCACCCAAAAATTCCCATTAATTAGATGAATTATAAAAAATCTTAAAAATCTCAGTGAAATTTAAAAAATTATACAATCTAATAGCTGAACTACATAATAGTATTTTAGCCATTTACATGTTTTGATTTGGTTTATATTTTTAGTCATTCTTTTTAAATGTCATAAATTCATCATCATTATTGCATGATATATTTCTACAAATTTTGCCACAACTTAAAGCAAAAAATCTCCACAAAGTATATTGAATGTAAATTTGTGGCATAATTAATTTTATAAGATACTCGCATGGGTTTTAATATTTTTGAACGTTTCACTATTCATATATATATATAATACTTTGATTTTCAAAATTAATATAAAATATTGTCAAAACAAATTTATTCATATTTCATGTCCTATCACAAGAGTCCATATAATATAGCGTATAAAATACATATCATTGATGTAATTATTAAATCACCGCAATAAAAACAAGCATGGAAAACCATCTATGATATGCAAGTAGACATAACTATGTACAATTGATCCATACAAGCTGCTACAAGGAACTAATAAAGAACCAGCAAACCAAACTAAACACAAAAAGCCATGTTTCTTAAGAGTTCATGAATTTTGCCAACAATCTCTTGATCAAGTGATAAGAAGAGGATTTATAAGACATGTAAGCTTGAGTTCGAGTCCAAATATAAAAAAAAAATTTCATGAAATTTGTCTTAAATGAATGGCTAAACATGACTCTATTTCACAATATCAAATAAGCAATTGCAATGCAACGTAGAGTAAATTAGTTCTACATTGCAAAATTATTCTGAACTTGTTGGGGTTCCTTCACAACAAAAGACAATTCTCATTAAGTTATGCTAGAAGTAATTAATTAATTAATTATCATATGACTTGTGTGTTTATAAAAGAGTCATCCAATTCATAATAATATGTAGTTATATACTAACATAACTTTTGTTTCCATCATCGTTTCATCATTATTATCAATATGATCAAGAACAACAAATTAATTAATTAAGCATAATAGTTAGAAAAAAAGTCGGATTGGTACCTCTGTTATGGCATCCACAGGATGTTTTGAATCCATGATGACACTTGTGGTCGACTTGGGAGATTTGGTTTTCTTGAAAAACGTCAAAGTACGGAATCGGAAATGATAACCAATTGGAGCAAAACTCTTTAGGTCTGATAGCTCAGAAAGATTCAATAGTCCGAATTTAGGGAGCACTATTCCCTTTTGATAATCTTCAATGTTTAGTTTACCTTGATATCCAAAGACTTGCTCTAGTTTAGAAGCCCCTCCAATTTCGATTCTTTCGAGGTTTGAAAGAGAACGAGTGACACTAATAGGGAACAAGCTTTTCAAATTGCTGCACCCAAAAATCCATATACATTGAAGACTAGGAAAGGAAATAGGTTGGAGATGACCCCTTCATGATGTTGCTATTGAAGTTTGGTCCATTTCAATGATTGCTTCCAACTCCTCACAGCACTTTATATCCAAAACTTTCAATTGTGGCAAATTTGGAGCAAGCATAGAAGAAAAGAGAGATTTCAGCCTATTACAATTTGACACTTTTAAGTCTTTAAGATAAGGAAGGCTTACAATTTGGATGGGACCTTAGAACTCATGTATACCCTTTAGATTTAAAATCTTTATCGTTGAGAATAAGTGTCCATTTTGAATTTGAAATATACTCTCAATTAATGGTATCGCACATATTTTTTTGTTCAAACTCAGAGAATCGAATCGCATTCTTGTATAAATATAAAAATATCATAGTTTCATTAAATTTTGAATAAGTTACAATGGTCAAAGAATATATGACTTCAAAAGTACCAAATCATATATATATATATATATATTACAATATATAAAACTAGCTTTTTTAGCCCGTACAAGGTACAGGAATTTTAATTAAAATTTTCATAATTTTAAATTTATTTTTAATTATTTATCTAATATATAATCATATATTTATAAATGCTAAGTTATAATTAAATAATAATTTATATATAATATATTATAAATAATATTGTTCAACTAAAACAATCTAAACTTTTGTAAATTTTCAAAAATTATAAAAATCCTTTTTTTATTGAAAAATATTTTTTTTCAATTTATTTGCTAAATATTAAAAATTTTGTTACTGCTTTTCTCTTGTTTGAAAAAAAAATCAAGAATCAATATTTAAATAGTTAAAATTAATAATTGTTTTTATCATAATTGTTGATTATGTGGTGTGTGTATTATATATTATATAAATTTATTGAATAAAAATCACAATTATTAATTTTGTTATAATCATTTGATATTTAGTTTTTATTTTGACATACTTCAAGTAATTATTACATAAAATATATTGGGTTAACAATTATTTCTATAAATGTCAACAATGAAGTTATTTTTAGATAAAAGGGAAACAATAATTCTTTATGTTTACTTTAAAACCTTTTTTTGAAATATATTTTTTATTTTTAATAATTTTTAACATAATTGATATATTTTTGTGAGTTATATGGTAGTGATCATTATCTTCTTCAAATATCTATTGTAGACAAAAAAAATCATAATAAAAAAGTATAACAAAAGAAAATAGAGAATATAAATTTACATATTATTTATTAAGGTTAAATATATATAATAAAGTAAATATGTTAATAAATTAACAAAGAATAAAACATTGAAGAAATGAATAAAACAAAAGATATATAATACAAAAATTTAATTATAATCAATCTAAGCAAAACTAAAAAAAGTTATCAGTTAAAGAAAAACAAATAAATTAACCAAATATATAATATAAAATATTTGAATTAGAACATAAATAAAACATTATATTTGTTTTCAAAGTAGAATCATATTTTTATCTAACTTTTTTATCAACATTCAAATGTCTCATATTTTCAAATAAAGATGTAAGCTTTTATTCTTTAAAAAATACAAGCTTTTTAGTAATAATTCATTAACTTATCTAAAAGTATTAAATTTAAATAATTTATTAAATAATTTTAATTTTTGATAGATTTTAATTTGAATTTAAATAATTATCTAAAAATATTAAATTTAATAATTTATTAAGTAGAATTATTTGACAGAAAATAAAATTTTATTAAGTATATATATTAGAAACCGTCATTAAATTTAAAAAAAAAAGATAAATTATGATTTAATATATTTGAATTCAAATTTTATTCAAAAATTTCAGTATGAGATAGATACTATTTCAATTTAAATAATTTATTAAAAAATTTTATTTGATAAATAAAATAATATAAATATTATCTTATACGTTATTAAAATAGGTTATCCACCTAGGCATCTACATAAGCAATTTTGATCATGTAATCTTGTATGTTGTTATAATATATACATATATATATATATATATTAGATTATCAAATAAGATGTGCTAATATATACTTTTACTTAAATAATTTCTTTGTAGGATAATGTTTATATTATTATATTATTTATCAAATAACTCTATTCAATAAATTATTTAAATTTAATATTTTAGAATAATTATTTAAATTCAAATCAAAATCTATAAAAAAATTTTGCATAAATTTTAAATTCAAATATATTAAATTATAATTTATTTTTTCTTTTTACATTAATCATTGTTCCAAAAATATATATGTATTTATATGCTTAATATATTTTTATATACCGTCAAATAATTCTATTTAATAAATTATCTAAATTATTATTTTTGGATGACTATTTAAATTCAAATCAAACTCTACCAAAGTTGAAAATTTTATATAAGTTTTGAAATTTAAATATATTAAATCATAATTTTCTTTTCTTTAAAATCTAATCATAGTTTCAAATATATATAATATATATACATACACTAATAAATTTTTATTTGATGAAATTAGAATCTAAAATTGAAAGTAAAAGTTTATAAAGTGAGAGGTCCCTTCTAGCCAAGCTTATTTTATTTGTTGTTAATTAGAATTAGAAATTTAAGAATACAAGCTTTTTTTTTTTTTTTACTTGAGTTATGATTTATTGGTTTTCACGGGAATGGACAAAAGTTAGAAAGAAGAGTAAATTACTCATACTATGAACAAGTTCATTTTTGCCTTTTATTACTTTTATTTCTTTTATTTTTTTTTATTTGCAAAAATAAGTATGTGATGTGTTGAATTGCTTTTACTTTTATATAATTTTCTTAAATGACATTAATCTTTTTATCAAATTTCAAAAATGGAAAGAAAACGTACATACATTTGATTGGTTCAACTGTAATAGGAATGGATCATTACTTTTTTTCGTATTTTATTTATTTCCTTCATTTGTTGTTCTTCAAACTGTTTATTTGATTTTATTTCATATAATGATATTACATTTGATGATTTATTGTTAAAAAAATTTGATTTATTATTTTTATATATTTAGTTAAGTGGATATTTGTTATGAATAAGTTCAAAAGATTTTAACTATATATGTGTTCTCAATTTGTATATTTGTTTTTTATATACATGTATCTTTGATTTATGTTTTAATAAAGCAAATATATATGTTAAAGTTGATAAAAATAAGAAACTAATAAAAGCAAATGGTTATGACAAATTAAATAATATTATGGTTATTGGTTCAATCAATATATATATTATAAACGAATTATTATTATTTGATGTTTTATTTTTGGTTCTAACGTTATAAGAATTTAATAGTTTATGAATTTCTATTAATATAATGTCTTTTACAATTTAACAAAATGATGTATTTTTATATCCTATTAACATTATCATAAAAAATTATTAATATTAACTATTTAAAGATTGACCCTTACTTTTCGATCAAAAAATAAATAATTAGTAACAAAATTTTTGGTGTTTAGCTGAAAATTCACTAAAAATTTATTATTGTAGAAATTTAAACAATCCAAATTAAGTTGAATATAACTAGAACCTAGAAGCATGAATAGTGACAAATAATAATAGTTAAGACATGACATGGTATATTAGTGTTAGCTTTCTCAAACTTGCAAACCACGTAATAAGTACAAATTTAGTTTAGTTACTAACTTGTAAGCCACTGTAATAAGTATAAATTTAGTTTAGTTACTAATATAATTTAATTAAACTTTATTTCTTTAAACTTCAACAGAAGTTAATTATATGATCAATATATAAAGTTTAGTAATTTCTCATTATTCATTAAGGAGAAATGGAAAGAGAATAGGTACCTCAAGCTCACCCATTTCATGGGGAAAATCAATGATTTGCACTAATCCATTACAGAAATGTATGGAGAGTTCTTGTAGATGCAACAAACTTTGAGCAAGGCAAGGCGGGAAGATGGCTTTCAATTCACCGCAGTTCCAAATGTTTACAACCTTTAGACTTTGGAGGCTTGCATGATATTGATGGGTTGATTGTAATTTCCAATACTCTCCAATTCTGGTAAAAGGTATAGATACAAGCTTGTTAGATTTGAGAGTAGTGGCATCTGACTAATTTTTTCCTTTTCAAGAAGCACATCCATTTCAAATACCACTTTCAACCGCTTACAATCTCCAACGGTCACATCTTTTAACTTTTATAAGAAGCTAATCGGAGGCGGACCATGGCACAATCCTTTCAAACAAGTCATGTCCTCCATTCTTAATTTCACCAAATTAGAGAATGCAGTGGTTCTTTCTTTCTCTCCTGTTGTATCCATCAAGCATTCCATATCATCGCAATCTCCAAGCTCAAGAGAAGTTAATTCATTTAGTCAGTGACCTACCTAGTTTCCGACGAATAATCCTAGAAACCGGTGACCTTCCGGCGAACTTCCGGCGAAAAAACCCAGATTTCGGTGACAAAACCCAGAAATCCGATGAATCATTCACCGGAGTTCTTCGACCTTTTAGAGAGAAGGAGAGAAAAAAGAAGAAGAGAGAGAGAGGGGAGGTAGCGTTTTGCCGAAAAATAGAGGGAAGTACCTTTTATACCCTCTCAAAACGACGTCGTTTTGGCCTAAGTGACCCAGAAGATCCACGCGTTTTGCCGTGACCCGACCCGACCCGAGCGTCTACCCACTTCCTGACCCGCGCGTGCCTGCCCCCTCCGAGCTGAGCCGAGCTTCCCCAAAAGCCGCCCCCCGAGCCGTTTCTCTTCCTTGAGCCGAGCCCTCTGATTTTTTTTTTTTCAGAATTTTATTTATTTATTTATTTTTTATTTATTAGATTAGTTTTATTTAATATTTTTTATCTTTATCTTATTTTTATTTTTGTTTTACTTTTCTTTATTTTTTTATCTTTATTTATTTTCACTTTTATCTTGTTCTATTTTCTTTAAATAAAAATCAAAAAAATATTTTTGGGGAAAAGTTGAAAGTATCAATTTTCCTTAAAAACAAATTTCCAAAAAATATTTTTAAGGAAAAGTTGAAAGTATCAATTTTCCTTAGAAATAAATTTTCAAAAAATATTTTTGGGGAAAAGTTGAAAGTATCAATTTTTCTTAAAAATAAATTTTCAAAAAAAGGATTTTTGAGGAAAAGTTGAAAGTATCAATTTTCCTTGGAAATCAAAGTTTCAAAAAAAAAAATTTTTTTGAGGAAAAATTGAAAGTATCAATTTTCCTTAAAAATAAATTTTCAAAAAATATTTTTGGGGAAAAGTTGAAAGTATCAATTTTCCTTGAAAATCAAAATTTTCGAAAAATATTTTTAGGGAAAAGTTGAAAGTATCAATTTTCCTTAAAAATAAATTTTCAAAAAAAGGATTTTTGAGGAAAAGTTGAAAGTATCAATTTTCCTTGGAAATCAAAGTTTCAAAAAAAAATATTTTTGAGGAACAATTGAAAGTATCAATTTTCCTTGGAAATCAAAGTTTCAAAAAAAAATATTTTTGAAGAAAAGTTGAAAGTATCAATTTTCCTTAAAAATAAATTTCCAAAAAATATTTTTGGGGAAAAGTTGAAAGTATCAATTTTCCCTACACAAGAACAATCATTCTTTCCTTCCTTTCTATTTTGATTTTGATTTTGATTTTTCTTTAACTAATCCAACGACGGAGCCTCTGCAAGTGAAACAGTAGTTTTTCTTGCATACTCTTGAGGTGAGAAAATTTTCTCATTTTTTTGCTAAAAGTATTAGAGCCAATTGAGAATAATTTTCAACAACTAATTACTTGGTAAAATTTTAAGGCTAATTGGATAACACAAATTTAAGCTGGTACCATCTTTTGATGGATGTTGTGAGGGTGCTATAACCTTCCTCACACGTAATTGAACTCCCGAACCCTGTTATAGTTAGTAGACCTGAACCTATTCTTTTAGGGACTCTTAAACTTAGGTGTTCTTTGAAAGGACAGATTCTTTAGGTAGCCAATCGCACCTAGATAAAAAAGATTGGTGGCGACTCCCTAAAAGTCAATGTCTAACTATAGATCTCTGGATCTAGACGTTATGACAATCTATGTGCTTTGCATTTGGTTTGATGTCCCCATCAAGCTTTAACGAGAGGAATTTGTAATGTTCCAATTTCTTCTCAGAATAATTTGAAGTTCTACTATGATATATATATATATATATAGAGAGAGAGAGAGAGAGGGGTTTAAACTCAAACTTTGAAGATATTTTTTGTGGGATAAAATTGTAAAACCTTCAAGTCAAAGCAAATAATATCTCACATGTTAAGTACGAATCTATATGTAAATAAAAGTGTAATGGCAAGAGGGATGGGTATCACTAAGATGTAAATCCATAGGAAATCTTCAATTGACCACAAATTTTGAAACTCTGCTTCAAATCTCCCAATTCAATTGAAACTACAGGGAAAAGTATCAACCAATACGAGATTTGTTTAATTAATTAGCTCAGACTATGGACATGTATACTTCAATTGAACCCCCCCAAATTATATTATGTACTTATAATTTGTTTCATTTATGTTAAAAACATATTATATATAATGGAGATAATGAGTTAGATTTTAAAAGTTTTCAAGATTTTGAAATAGATTTGTTCGAAAATTTTTTTAAAGTTTACTGTTTGATGGATAAAAAGAATTAAAAGATAAATTTTAAAAGGAAAATTATTTTTGGTGATAAGTTAGAAGTCTTATAAATATTAGGAGTCCGAGCTAGACCTAAGAGAAAACATAAAAAAGAATTGTAAGGTTTATCAGTCAATAGCGCTAGTAAAAATTGAGAGAGTCTGGGTATATATGTTTGAATAATTAGAGAAAATTAAGAAAAGTTGATATAATATTATAGACACCTAATTTTGTTCAAATTAATTAAAATGGATCAATGTTTTTATGCTTAATTTTGAGTCCATGTGAACATCTCAAATTAATTTTATCTTATTAAACAATTTGGGCTTGAGTGATCTTTGTTATGTAGTCCAATTAATCCAATTTTATCTAACTGCAGAAAAATTTTTCTAACACAATTAACATATATGCATCAAATACTTAATCAAATCATTCTTTCTGTATTCAAATAACTTTTGAGGTTTGCTAACAGTAAATTAGTGAAAAAATTTTGAGATTAAAGTCAAACTTGTTAGTATATTATAATATAATACTCTTTTCATCCGAAAATAATTATATTTTATTATTTTTTTCAAAATTAATTCAATTTTCATTTCCATTTTTTAAAAAAAATTACGTTAAATTAAAACTTTAAAAATATATTTTAAAAATTTTGAAATTCAAACCTTGCAAATTTTATTTTTTTAAAAAAATTAATTTTAATAATTTTATTAAAAAATAATTATAAAAAATTGAGTTAATTTAAACCAAAAATCAATTAGAGACAATTATTTTGAGATGGGAGAATATTTAATTTTATCATTATAATTTCAAATTGTTAATTTTTATACTAAAAATAATAGAATTAAAATATTTATAAAATATTTCATTAATGCAAGTGAATAAATTTTCTTTTTTGAGTTCAAAAAAATAAAAATCGACTTTCTTTCGAATGAAAAAAAAAAAAAAAAGCTTCAACTATCCACAAATATTGAAAATTTATACTAGAAATCTTAGTGACCAACTGAAACTATGGAGAAAAGCTACATCAAAAACTTCTTTATTTTTTTTAAATTTTTTGGTGTCTCTTTTATTATGATATTACCATTTTTCTTATTCAAATCCTTAGTGGAAATACAACCAGAACAAGGCTCATACCCCAACCTTTAAGATTATAAAATTTAAATTTTAAACCGTATATTATTAAAAAAAAAAATTATTGCGCTATCACAAATCATGCCGTTGACTGATCCTTTATTTTTTTCCTTTTTTCAAATATTCTTTTGTAATTTGTCATGAAGCTCTACTACTTACAATAATTTATCAGAATTAAAATCTTATAGGAAGATGGTTATATTCTTTTTACATAAGGTAACCAATTTTTTGAATAAATAATAGTTATACATAAATTTTCACACAAATGCAGGAATTCCCCATCTCAAGTTCTCTAACCATTTTTTTTCTACCATCTACCAAATTTTTTTCTAAGTATATATGGTAAAGCAACACAAACATGAAAGAAGCTTTTTAACTTAATGAACCTTCGGATTTTGATTTCATGTAGTGAACAGAAGCCTGCAATTACAATCCAAACTCTCCCAACCCTCACATGCCACACCTATCCTTTAATTTTTTCTGTCATAGACAAAGAAAAGAAACAAGACCAAGTCTAACGTATTGCCTACATGCTTCACAGCTTGATTACAAAGGTTCCAACAAATGGTAGAAAATTTTTTTCTAAACACAATTATAATTAGTATATATGCATCAAATACTCCGAATATCATTTGAGGCTTGCCAACAGAAAATTAATCAAAAAATTTGGGATTAAGATCAAATTTTTCACTACATTTTGATTTAATATTAAATTTTGTCATTATACCATCAATTCGTTGATTTTTGGACAACATCCTCTTCAATTTTTTCAGTTTGCCTGATGGCTACATTTACATCATCTTGCAAACGCCCTTGTGCCACTGTCTCTTTCCTGAGGTCTTTAACATCACTGGCAAAACAAAAAACATAACTAACATGAGGAATTGCTGGTGCCATCAGAAGCAGAGGCGGATCCATGCTTTGAAATAGGGTGTCCATGGATTGGAAAATAAGATACTTTGACAGAAACTTTTCCTGCACACTTCCAAAATTTTCTGTGGCCACCTTTTCAATCATCAAAATTGATAAAATCCGTCATTTATATATATTATAAGTGTATACTCCCCAAAAAACAATTTTGGATCCGCCACAAATGTCATAGATAGACCAATATCAGCCATGCCTGAGAATCTGAAATTTAAAAGACATGCTGAGTTAGTACATGGAATATCATTGACAAATCAACAAAAATTGAAGGAGAAAGCTCTGAAACTTCCCTGAGCACCTGAACTCTTAGCAATTCCTATCTGAAACTGCCACAACTGGCGAACAAGTCACTTGTAAATCAATTTGATATTTAGAAGGAAAGAAAAGTGAGCCTTCAGATTTAATCACTATTTCTGTATCTGCAAAAGAATTAAGACAGAGTTATGATACCCTTTTACAGAAAGCTCAATTAAGACAGAACCATAGTTTTTTTATCAAGCTCTCAGCAAAATCACTTCTTCCCTAGTTCTACATGTAGTTATCCTTGACCAGAACTTGGCATTGATGCCCTTTTTACAGAAAATTCTGAATTTTAAAATGGAAAATATAGGGAAAATGGTTTTCGCAAACAATGATATGCAGAAACCAACATCTGCTCTCTGCAGAAACAGTAAGTAATCTGAAAAGAGGAAGCAAATTTTTGGGGTATCCTTCGAGACTGTCTGTTGTGTGAGCTTTAAACAGCTTTGACTACTAATCAAAATAGTTACATATGGATCCATTCACTGATTAAAAGAAACAAACTAATTTTCAGATTAAAAAGAAATGATCTTAGTAGAGATAAGTTAGCCAAAATCATCGCAAAAGTCATATTAGGAGATAAGCAATACTGAAGTTGATCATAGCAATGCTTCGTTTCATGTTAAATAAGTTTCATCTCTCTTTCAAAATTCGTTGCGTCACATACACAAAATGCTAGTTCCTTTCTCTGTCCAGATGAATGCTAGTCAACACTGCCTTGGTATGTTCTCCACACCCTCTAGATTTACAAATATCTGCTTCGTCAGCCATGGTTACATTCATCCATCCTGCTTCTGTTAGCGTATACTTGACTGAGCAACTTCATTCAGAATTTTTTTTCTTCTAAATGTTGTAGAAACTCTTGCCAAAGAGGGAATGAGAATGTACAGAACAGTATTCCACCTTCAACTTCCATACTTAAACACTATTCAATTATGGGAACAAAATCAAAACTATACGCGATCTGTTAAAAAAAATGCATTTGATTGTGAGTCTGCATTTATCAATATACCAATATCCTAAATGTCCCACAATTTATTAGACAACAGAGAAAATGCGATAATTAACATAAAGAATGACATAAGTAAACATGAATGCAACCAACATTATTCATTTATTTATTTATTTTTGTTTTGCGTAACTTTTTTTTTTTTTGTTTTTAAAAATAGAAATGAGAGAATAACTATTAAATATCAATTAAACAGTAAATCAAAATTTAGGATAACACAATTCATTTTTGGCTTGACTTTCAAAAAGTATTCTCATTAGAGTTATCAAGCTGTTACAACATGCGGTTCAGAAACCTGACCACTCAGACAAAATTTTAAAATTAATAAGGAGTCATCACAAATATTTTGATTTTTGATTAGGTATGATTGATCACCTAAATAATTTTTTTAATAAAAATTTTAATTTAACTAAAACTTATTAAAAAGATTTTTTTGTATCCAAAAATGTATCTAGGTTCGGAGTACGGTTACATGTGGAGAAAGATTAACACCGCATTGTACCCGTTAAAAACCGGTATCAATTAATAATATGTTATCCTTTATTATTTATAAAAAAGTACCTTTATTTTAAATTTTAAATAATTTCTTAAATCCCGTTTATTATCATAAAACTCCTTTTTTTTTTCTATCCTTTTTAGAATAACTTTAAAAATTCTAATTTAATTAAAACTTATTAAAAATATTTTTTTGGTATGCAAAAAGATATCTAGATTTAAGAGTACAATTGCATGTGAAAAATATTAACACCTCATAGTACCCATTAAAAAATGATACTAATTAATAACATGTTATCCTTTATTATTGATAAAAAATGACCTTAATTTTAAATTTTAAAAATAATTTTTGAATCCCATTTATTATCATAAAACCCTTTTTTCCCATCCTTTTTAGAATCGCTTTATTTAGAAATAAAATGAAAATTTTTTCATTTTGAATTCCTCGATATCTTTTTAAAATTTAGAAAAATGTTTTTCACTTGAGTATTTTCATGATAATCTTTAAAATCAAAGATAATATTTTTTCTAAGGAATAATTATTAAGAATGCCTCCAATATTTAGGTAGGGTCTCAAGAAATATTTTATTTAGGATATTATCTTATTTTATTTATAAAAAATATATTTTTTTAAAATCATCTTTTTCTACTTTATATATCTTTTGAGAATAGCAAAAATGTATGTTATGTAACATAAAACAAATTAATGATGCAAATATAAACTAAAAGATACAAATGACCAATTTAATTCAGCTTATAAATCTTTAACTTTATCACTTTTTATTTTTAAATTGTTTTTTTTTTTTTAATTTAGTGATAAAATGAAAATATTTTTGTGTTTTTGGAAGTAACCTTTGTGCATTATCAACATTCTAATATTTATAAATCTGATAATATTAAAATTTTAAAATTCAATCCTCATCATATATGCAATTAATAATTTAATTTTTTTATTAAATTTATTTATTATGTGTCCAATTTTTGTTTGATTTAATTCCAATTGATTTTTTATCAGAATTAATACTTTCTTATACTATTAAGCTTCATAAAATTATATTAAGAAATTTCCAAATTTTCCATTGACATGAATTTTTGTTTATTTGGGGAACTAACTTGGACGCTTTGCAACCTGGAACAAACGTTTTTGCTTATTATATAAGAGAATGATTATTCTGGCTTTTTCAATTTGAAATTTAACACTAGAAATTAAAAATCCCCCCTCTATGAATCATATACCATAATCACTACTTATGATAAGCATGGCTAATCGATTTGGTGTTTAATTATAATTAATTGAAAAAACGAAAATGAAAGAATAAAAAAAAGTATGCAAGCTTTATGCGGTTAAATTGTACATTATTTGCCTAAAATAGCGATAGTTTACATTTTGATTTTTTGTCTATGGAAATACATTTTTTTATAATAAATAATAAATAAACCAATAAATGTAGTAACCAAAACTTCAAATTTTAAAACTAAAGAAAATATTTACGTGTATGCAAATAATATGTAGTTATATACTAACATAACTTTTGTTTCCATCATCGTTTCAATATGATCAAGAACAACAAATTAATTAATTAAGCATAATAGTTAGAAAAAAAGTCGGATAGGTACCTCTGTTATGGCATGCACAGGATGTTTTGAATCGATGATGACACTTGCGGTCGACTTGGGAGATTTGGTTTTCTTGAAAAACGTCAAAGTACGGAATCGGAAATGATAACCAATTGGAGCAAAACTCTTTAGGTCTGATAGCTCAGAAAGATTCAATAGTCTGAATTTAGGGAGCACTATTCCCTTTTGATCATCTTCAATGTTTAGTTCACCTTGATACCCAAAGACTTGCTCTAGTTTAGAAGCCCCTCCAATTTCGATTCTTTCGAGGTTTGAAAGAGAACGAGTGACACTAATAGGAAACAAGCTTTTCAAATTGCTGCACCCAAAAATCCATATACATTGAAGACTAGGAAAGGAAATAGGTTGGAGATGACCCTTTCATGATGTTGCTATTGAAGTTTGGTCCATTTCAATGATTGCTTCCAACTCCTCACAGCACTTTATATCCAAAACTTTCAATTGCGGCAAATTTGGAGCAAGCATAGAAGAAAAGAGAGATTTCAGCCTATTACAATTTGACACTTTTAAGTCTTTAAGATAAGGAAGGCTTACAATTTGGATGGGACCTTAGAACTCATGTATACCCTTTAGATTTAAAATCTTTATCGTTGAGAATAAGTGTCCATTTTGAATTTGAAATATATTCTCAATTAATAGTATCGCACATTTTTTTTGTTCAAACTCAGAGAATCGCAATTCTTGTATAAATATAAAAATATCATAGTTTCATTAAATTTTGAATAAGTTACAATGGTCAAAGAATATATGACTTCAAAAGTACCAAATCATATATATATATATATATATATATATTACAATCTATAAAACTAGCTTTTTTAGCCCGTACAAGGTACAGGAATTTTAATTAAAATTTTCATAATTTTAAATTTATTTTTAATTATTTATCTAATATATAATCATATATTTATAAATGCTAAGTTATAATTAAATAATAATTTATATATAATATATTATAAATAATATTGTTCACCTAAAACAATCTAAACTTTTGTAAATTTTCAAAAATTATAAAAATCCCTTTTTTATTGAAAAATAATTTTTTTTAATTTATTTGCTAAATATTAAAAATTTTGTTACCGCTTTTTTCTTGTTTGAAAAAAAAATCAAGAATCAGTATTTAAATAGTTAAAATTAATAATTTTTTTTATCATAATGTTGATTATGTGGTGTGTGTATATATATATATATATATATATTATTGAATAACAAATCACAATTATTAATTTTGTTATAATCATTTGCTTTTTATTAGTTTTTATTTTTGGCATACTTCAAGTAATTATTACATAAATATATTTGGTTAATTATTTCTATAAATGTTCAACAAATAAAGTTATTTTAGATAAAAGGAAACAATAATTCTTTATTTATACTTTAAAACCTTTTTTGAAATATATTTTTTATTTTTAATAATTTTTAACATAATTGATAATATCTTTTGTGAGTTAGATATGCTAGGGATCATTATTCTTCTCAAATCATCTATTGTAGACAAAGAAATTCAATAATAAAAAGTATAACAAAAGAAAATAGAGAATATAAATTTACATATTAATTTATCAAGGTTAAATATATATAATAAAAGTAAATATGTTAATAAATTAACAAAGAATAAAAACATTGAAGAAATGAATAAAACAAAAAATATATAATACAAAAATTTAATTATAATCAATCTAAGCAAAACTAAAAAAAGTTATCAGTTAAAGAAAAAAAATAAATTAACCAAATATATAATATAAAAATATTTGAATTAGAACATAAATAAAACATTATATTTGTTTTCAAAGTAGAATCATATTTTTATCTAATTTTTTTATTAGCATTCAAATGTCTCATATTTTCAAATAAAGATGTAAGCTTTTATTCTTTAAAAATACAAGCTTTTTAGTAATAATTCATTAACTTATCTAAAAGTATTAAATCTAAATAATTTATTAAATAATTTTTAATTTTTGATAGATTTTAATTTGAATTTAAAAAATTATCTAAAAATATTAAATTTAAATAATTTATTAAGTAGAATTATTTGACAGAAAATAAAATTTTATTAAGTATATATATTAGAAACTGTCATTAAATTTAAAAAGAAAAGATAAATTATGATTTAATATATTTGAATTCAAATTTTATTCAAAAATTTCAATATGAGATAGATGTTGATTTCAATTTAAATAATTATCCAAAATGTTCAATTTAAACACAATTTATTAAAAAATTTTATTTGATAAATAAAATAATATAAATATTATCTTATACATTATTAAAATAGGTTATCCACCTAGACATCTATATAAGCAATTTTGATCATGTAATCTTGTATGTTGTTATAATATATATATATATATATATATTAGATTATCAAATAAGATGTGCTGATATATACGTTTACTTAAATAATTTCTTTGTAGGATAATGTTTATATTATTATATTATTTATCAAATAACTCTATTCAATAAATTATTTAAATTTAATATTTTAGAATAATTATTTAAATTCAAATCAAAATCTATAAAAAAATTTTGCATAAATTTTAAATTCAAATATATTAAATTATAATTTATTTTTTCTTTTTACATTAATCATTGTTCCAAAAATATATATGTATTTATATGCTTAATATATTTTTATCTACCGTCAAATAATTCTATTTAATAAATTATCTAAATTTAATATTTTTGGATGACTATTTAAATTCAAATCAAACTCTACCAAAAGTTGAAAATTTTATATAAGTTTTGAATTTAAATATATTAAATCATAATTTATCTTTTCTTTTAAAATTTAATCATAGTTTCAAATATATATATATATATACACACTTAATAAATTCTTATTTGATGAAATTAGAATCTAAAATTGAAAGTAAAGAGTTTATAAAGTGAGAGGTCACCTTCTAGCCAAGCTTATTTTATTTGTTGTTATTAGAATTAGAAATTTAAGAATACAAGCTTTTTTTTTTTTTTTTTACTTGAAGGTTATGATTTATTGGTTTTCACGGGAATGGACAAAAGTTAGAAAGAAGAGTAAATCACATCATACTATGAACAAGTTCATTTTTGCCTTTATTATTCTTTTATTTCTTTTATTTTCTTTTTTATTTGCAAAAATAAGTATGTGATGGTGTTGAATTGCTTTTACTTTTATATAATTTTTGCTTAAATGACATTAATTTTTTTATCAAATTTCAAAAATGGAAAGAAAACGTACATACATTTGGATTGGTTTTAACTCGGTAATAGGTATGGATCATTACTTTTTTATATATTTTATTTTATTTCCTTCATTTGTTTGTTCCTTCAAACTGTTTATTTGATTTTATTTCTATTATATGATATTTACATTTGATTTGATTTATTGTTAAAAAAATTTGATTTATATATTTTTATATATATAGTTAAGCTGGATATTTGTTATGAATAAGTTCAAAAGATTTTAACTATATATGCGTTCCCAATTTGTATATTTGGTTTTTTTGTACATGTATCTTTGATTTATGTTTTAATAAAAAGCAAATATATATGTTAAAATTTGTAAAAAATAAGAACTAATAAAAGCAAATGGTTATGAACAAATTAATAATTATATATGGTTTCTTGTTCAATCAAATATATATATAAACGAAATTATTATTATTTGATGTTTTATTTTTGGTTCAACGTTATAAGATTTAATAGTTTATGAATATTCTATTAATATAAATGTCTTTTACAATTTAATAAAATGATGTATTTTTTATATTCATATTAAGATTATCATAAAAAAATTATTAATATTAACTATTTAAAGATTGGCCCTTACTTTTTCGATCAAAAAATAAATAATTAGTAACAAAATTTTTGGTGTTTTGCTGAAAATTCACTAAAAATTTATTATTGTAGAAATTTAAACAATCCAAATTAAATTGAATATAACTAGAACCTAGAAAGCATGAATAGTGACAAATAATATAGTTAAGACATGACATGGTATGTAGTGTTAGCTTTCTCAACTTTCAAGCCACGTAATCAGTACAAATTTAGCTTAGTTACTAACTTGTAAGCCATGTAATAAGTATAAATTTAGTTTAGTTACTAATATAATTTAATTAAACTTTATTTCTTTTAAACTTCAACAGAAGTTAATTATATGATCAATATATAAAAGTTTAGTGATTTCTCATTATTTATTAAAGGAGAAATGGAAAGAGAATAGGTACCTCAAGCTCACCCATTTCATGGGGAAAATCAATGATTTGCACTAATCCATTACAGAAATGTATGGAGAGTTCTTGTAGATGCAACAAACTTTGAGCAAGGCAAGGCGGGAAGATGGCTTTCAATTCACCGCAGTTCCAAATGTTTACAACCTTTAGACTTTGGAGGCTTGCATGATATTGATGGGTTGATTGTAATTTCCAATACTATCCAATTCTGGTAAAAGGTATAGATACAAGCTTGTTAGATTTGAGAGTAGTGGCATCTGACTAATTTTTTCCTTTTCAAGAAGCACATCCATTTCAAATACCACTTTCAATCGCTTACAATCTCCAATGGTCACATCTTTTAACTTTTATAAGAAGCTAATCGGAGGCGGACCATGGCACAATCTTTGTTGCACCTGAAGCAATAATCACAACAATACAGAAGCAATAGACAACAATCAATAATCAAATACGCAGGAAAAATAAAGCACACCAAGATTTACGTGAAAAACCCTCCAGTGTAGAGGGAAAAAATCACGGGCCACCAGAAAAATCTTCACTATCAAATAATAGTTATATAAAGTTCTTCCCTAGCTAAAACTAGAGCTAATCAACAACTAGAGAAACAATTGGAGAAATCTCACCAAATAAGTGACTCAACAAATACACCCAGTATTTGTTCCTAGAGAGCTTCAAATCCGATCTTCACCGTTCAGAATGTAGAACTCTGAATCATAAACCTCCTGACAAGGTTCTAACTCAATCGGACCACGGATCGACTTCCGTGCAACCAACTCTCTCTTCTCCTTTTTCTCTCTCTACTTTTCCTGGCTTTTTTTCTTTCTCTGTTTGGTTTTCGACACACACCTAAAACAATCCCACCTCTTTTTTATTAAGTAGCTAGAGCTCTGTGTAAAATAAAAGATCAAGGCCCATGGCTTTTACTTGGTCCAAAACCACTTACATGGGACTGGACCCCATTTTCTTAACAATCTCCCCCTCCAGCCCCATTAGGAGGAGATTCATCACCATAGAAGTTTCATTTGGAACTTACCTTGGCCAGGGAACTCATTCCGATCAAGTTACTGCAAAGCTCAAGCTTTTCCCTGGAAAATATCTTAGTCAACATATCTGCTACATTCTTATCAGTATGGACTTTCTTCAATAACATCTACTGTTCTTCAATCACTGAACGTAACCAATGATATCTAACATCAATGTGCTTTGTTCTAGCATGGTACATGGTATTCTTACTCAAATCTAAAGCACTCTGGCTATCATAAAATACCACATACTCTTTCTGATTCAACCCCAATTCAAGAAGAAAACGTTTCATCCAAAGCATTTCTTTACATGCTTCGATTGTTGCAATATACTCAGCCTCTGTAGTTGACAAAGCAACACACTTCTGCAACTTAGATTGCCAAGATACAGCTCCTCCTACAAAAGTGAACAAATATCCTGAAGTAGATTTTCTACCATCAAGATCACCTGCCATGTCAGCATCAGTAAACCTTTCTAGAACTGGTTGTGAAACTCCATAAGTCAAGCACATTTTGAAAACTTTCTGGCTCCCCTTCACTAGTAACTAAAATAAAATCTGAACTTAGATACCTGCTAGATGGCATGCGCTCTTTAGTAGATCTCCTGGGCTGAGACTCTACATCACTTGATGTCGAAGGTAGCTCCTCCTGCTCAACACTCTCAGGTAGAGAGGATTGCTCCCCCTACTCAAAACTAATAGCATCTGGCTCATCACCAACTGTAGCTGGCTCATTCATATCCCCAAGTTCTATTTCTTGTTCATTTTCACCATCTGTGGCTCTTTCTTGTGAAATCTTTGTCGGTGTTGAAACATCACACTCAACAGTAACCTGTGTAGTCTTCTCATTTTTCTCAAAGTCTGCTATGGTTTCTTTTTCATGAAAGACCACATCTCTGCTTCTGACTGTCATTTTTTTTACTGGATCCCATACCCTGTAGCCAAATTCTTCATCACCATATCCTACAAACACACACTGTGTAGCTTTACTGTCAAGCTTTGATCTCTGCTCTTTCGGCACATGCATGAATGCTTTACACCCAAAACTTTCAAGTGAGAGTATGAAGTATCTTTCCCTGTCCACACTCTTTCTGGAATGTCAAAGCCCAAAGGAACTAATGGTGACCTGTTAAGTAAATAACAAGCTGTGTTGACTGCTTCACCCCAGAATGGCTTTGGTAATTTTGCCATCCTCAATATACATCTGACTTTTTCCACAATGGTGTGATTCATTCTTTCAGCTATACCATTATGCTGCGGTGTTCCAGATTCTGTCCTCTCATGCCTGATCCCATACTTTGAGCAATACTCTTCAAAGCCTTTAGATGTGTATTCCCCACCATTATCAGTTCGAATACACTTCAAGGATAACTCTGTCATCCTTTCAACCATGGCATGAAATTTTTAAAAATACTGTAGTACCTGACTTTTGTATTTCAACATATACACCTAAGTCTTACGTGAAGCATCATCAATAAAAGTAACAAAATATCTGCTACCACTTAATGACTCAACCTCAATGGGACCACATACGTCAGAATAAATTAATTCCAATCTATTTTCTTTTCTCTGAGAACTTTTACGAAAAGAAACTCTATGATGCTTACCAAACAAATAATAATCACATGAATCGAGAGACATAACTTTGGTCAAGGGAATGAGAGAGTGCCTTGCCAAAACCTGTAACCCTTTTTCACTCATGTGTGCCAGCCTCCTGTGCCACAAGTTTGCTGAAGCATCATTTTCAACGGTATTTACCTGGTTACCGTTCAATTGCATCCATGTCTTATACATTGTGCAGCATAGTTTTCCCCTTGCAACTACCATAGATCCTTTGAGAAGCTTCCACTGTCCATTCTTTTGTCGGTTTTCATATCCCTCTTTATCAAGGACATTAATAGCAAGCAAGTTCATTCTCATATCTAGAATGTGTCTGACATCCCTCAAAGTCAACATGCAGCCTATACTAGTTTGTACAACAATATCACCAATCCCAACAATCTGCGACACACTCTTGTTTCCCATCTTGGTACAACCAAAGTCTCATGCTTTGTAAGTTGTAAACAACTCTCTCTTAGGAACACAATGATATGCCGCTCCTGTGTCAACTATCCACTCAATGTTGGGATCACTAACATGATTACAATCACCATGTGTACAAATCAAAGTAACTGAATCACTATCTGAATTCACTGCTGCAACATTGCCATCATTTGAACTCTTGTCTTTCTCATCTTTTCACTCTTGCTTTAAGATTCTACAGTTTTGTTTTATATGACCCGTCTTATCACAATGGAAACACTTCACTTTACCTCTAGACTTGGATCTATGTTTAGACTTACCACGACCTTTTGAGTCCTGACCTCTGTCGATGTTTCTACCCCTATTCTCTGTGACTAGAGCTTGATTCCCAGGGTCTACATCTTTTCGCCTTGCTTTTTCATTAAGCATACTGCCCTTTACCATCTCCAATGTCACCTTATAATCAGGAGCTGAATTAAGAACATTCACAACTAGAGTATTCCAGCTGTCTGGCAATGAACCCAAAAGAAATAACGCCTTCATTTCATCATCCATCTTAAGCTTCATAGTAGTCATCCGATTAAATATATCTTGAAAATCACTCAAGTGCTCTGTAACAGATCGTCCATCCCTGTACTGTAAAGTTGTAATCTTTTTAACAAGCATAACTTTATTCATACCTGTTTTTCTCTCGTACAATGCTGCCAATTTTTTTCAAACAATGTGAGCATCTAATTCCTGTGCTACATGATGGAACACGCTGATATCAACCCATTTTTTGATTGTAGCCAACGTCTTTCTACCTAGCTTCTTCCAGCTTTCATCTTTCATATCTGCTGGTTTAGTCGAATCACCCAATACTGGCTCATACAAATCTTTGCAGTATAGATGATCCTCTATCATAGGCTTCCAAATTAAATAATTCGATGCTGTCAATTTTATCATGGAACCTGTATCACCCTCCATGATCTCAAACAGAATTTACTTCTATCCTGGGTTGCTTCTGTATCGATGTTTCAAAATAACCCTCGCTCTGATACCACTTGTTGCGCCTGAAGCAATAATCACAACAATACAAAAGTAATAGACAACAATCAATAATCAAATACGCAGGAAAAATAAAGCACACCAAGATTTACATGAAAAACCCTCCAATGTAGAGGGAAAAAACCACGGGCCACCAGAAAAATCTTCACTATCAAATAATAGTTATACAAAGTTCTTCTCTAGCTAAAACTAGAGCTAATCAACAACTAGAGAAACAATTGGAGAAATCTCACCAAATAAGTGACTCAACAAATACACCCTGGATTTGTTCCTAGAGAGCTTCAAACCCGATCTTCACCGTTCAGAATGTAGAACTCTGAATCATAAACCTCCTGACAAGGTTCTAACTCAATCGGACCATGGATCGACTTCCGTTCAACCAACTCTCCCTTCTCCTTTTTCTCTCTCTGCTTTTCCTGGCTTTTCTTCTTTCTCTGTTTGGTTTTCGACACACACCTAAAACAACCCCACCTCTTTTTTATTAAGTAGCTAGGGCTCTGTGTAAAATAAAAGATCAAGGCCCATGGCCTTTACTTGGTCCAAAACCACTTACATGGGACTGGACCCCATTTTCTTAACAATCCTTTCAAACAAGTCATGTCCTCCATTCTTAATTTCACCAAATTAGAGAATGCAGTGGTTCTTTCTTTCTCTCCTGTTGTATCCATCAAGCATTCCATATCATCGCAATCTCCAAGCTCAAGGGAAGTTAATTCATTTAGGCCCTTTGGATCTACGTTTGGGACAATATTTTTGTGTCCCTTGACATCCTCCAGATTCAACTTTTCCACGTTGCAAAACAACTCCTTCAATGCACTAAATGAAATGAGAAACGTCCGATGTTCAAGGTTCTCAATTTTAGCTCCGGTATAAATTGAAGATCTTCATTTATAGCTATAATGTAGCTTTGTAATTTAGGGAACACAAACTTTTCTGTAAAACATTGAGCAGTAGAAACTCTCAGTGATAGCGCAGTCAATCGAGACAATGAATTCAGCTCTGATAAATTAACATTGTTTTCACAAGTCACGTGTAGCTGTTGGAGTGATGTCAACCTGTTTGTTACACACAAATACAAAAACTATTATCAAACACTTCAAGCGATTCATAAAAATAGAAGTAAACACAAATTAATTTTAATTATCTCAGCAAATATAGCCTGATTCTTCAGCACCTTTTCTTAAAAAAAGGGCTACAACTTCGAATGGTTCATAATAATGGGAGTGACCGAAAGCTTATGTTAGATATGTATCCCATAGTTTAATAAATAAAAGAAAAATAAATAACATAAAACTAAATACTTAATTTTGTGCGATATGTTAAAAAAATAATTGACATCTAATATTACCTTGATAGTAAATTAGGGGGAAAATTGATCTGTTCGCTTCCTGAGTAAAAAAAATGTAGCGATTTTAGACCACGCAATGCCACTAATTCTTCGGGTAGCTCATAAATATTAGTATCAGAAAATGCAAGAATCTCAAGGTTTTTCAAATTTCCCAACGATGAGATGTTCTCCAACTCACAATTTACTAGACACAGAGTTCGAAGATTTGTTACGAATTTAAGTACTTCTAGTGAGAAAATGACATCTTGGAGAAGCAAAACTCGGAGGTCTTTCATTCCTTTAACAAATGCAATCGCGACTTCCACCAAAGTCTTTCTTGTAAAAATCAAAATTTTGAGTTCTGGAAATTCTAACTTTTCAGGAAAAATATTTATTTTGCTGTTCCAAAAGGAGATTGATGTACGGGATTCACATCTTTCACTTATAGGCCATTCCATCAACCCCTCTTTTACCATGAATATATTTTTCCCCGTAGATGTTATCCAATGAGCAAAATCACGAACCACGTCATGCATGCTTACCTATCTTTCATCATCATCATCATCAGTTCTCAATAACAAACCAGCCTCTTGGAGTTTTCTTAGTGCTTCACGAATTTCTCTCCGCAAGTCTTCAATTAAGTAAATATGAGAAAATAATCCATGACCAATTGCAAACATAACCAACAACTCAATATCAATGTCCCAATCTTCTGGAAAAAGGGAACATAGCAAGAAACATGTTCGAATATTATCTCCCTTCAAATAATCATAACTCAGCTTAAGGCAGTTGTAGATACCTTGAGAAACCTCTTCATTGTCTAAATGTCTTGAGTCCTTGAGTCGCTTATTTGCTGCTTTCCACCCATCTAGACTTGCACCTTTTAATGCTTTTCCGATTGTTGCAATTGCATTGCATTCACTAGCAACCTCCTTGGCTACATCATTCAATCTCAAAGAAGCATCTTTTAGACCAGCAGTATCTTTGAACAAAGCCCATGCTTCACCTCGGATAAGATGTCAAGTTTAAATTTCTGTTGGCAATTCATACGAACACAGACTTGTTAAAGACGTGTGGTCAGAAGAACTTTGCAACCCCCGTGTTCAACTCCGAATGGAATACCTACAGTCTGCAATTTAAATTCATTCCAAACATCATCGATAATTATGAGGATCTTCTCCACGCCTTGCAATCTCCGCTATAACTCTTCTGCTTTTCCTTCTTTCGTGCTTGCTTCAAATTTCAAACCTAATAATTCTGCAATTTTATCTTGAATTTTGCTGAGGTTTGGCGCTTGGGACATTGTAGCCATCACAACTTTGTCAAAGAGATTTTGCTCTTTAGCATGCTTCCCAACTTCTTTTGCCAAAGTTGTTTTGCCTACCCCTGGCATTCCATACAATCCAATCATGTTCACACCATCAGTGTTTAGAGCCTTGATGATCTCATTGAAAGTAAAATTTGAAGACTCATTAGGCATGAAATCTTTAGAGGTGAAGAATTCTATTCCTTCTAGAGGAGCACGGAGCCCCACCCGTGGAAAGTTACAACTCACAAGTAGTTTATCGATAGAGATCGTCTTCTTTGCCACTTTCTTACTTAAGCAATATCGCCAACCCCAACTTGGACACCAATTGAAACACTTCATACGTTCTATTTCAGCTTTCAGACACTGGGTTTCTTCCAGTTCTTTCTCTGCCCTTTTTAACCAGTCTAGGACATCCTTAATAGAAATTAAAAGAAAAAGGAAATAAAGATTAGTGACAATAAGATTATAAGAACATTGAATTTTATGTTCTTTTTTTGGAGTTAAAAAATGCAAATCAGAATAGATATAGCATGAAATAAAATAAAAAATAGAAACCAAAGAAACCAAAAATTATACAGCTATACTATTTTCGCTTCTTTTATTGTAGAGACAAATATACCTAGGAAATATGAATTTTCAGGATCCAAAATCGGGCTTTTTATTTCGATCCACACAGATTTTTTTTTTTGTTGAGTCCAAAGAAAACTTAAGTAGAAACCAAGCTTGTTTCAAATGAACAAAGAGCTTCAAGTATCCACAAATATTGAGAAGTTGTGCTTGAAATCTTTATGACTGATTGAAACTATAAAGAAAAGTTTGATCAAAGACTTGTTTAATTTCTTTAGATTCTCTTTTATCATCATTATTATCATTTTACTCGTTCAAATCCTTAGTGGAAGACAACTAGACAAGGACCAAGCATCTTTTCCTTTTGTTGGGAGTTGGGAGCAACGCCTCCAATTCACACGTTTACTTTTTCCTTTTTGTGCTCGTACAAGTTTTTTTTTTTTTTTTTTGAAGAAAACTGATCTATTGATGCTAGTGGGACATGGCATCATTGATGCACTTCTGAATTATTGGCCCCTTTATTTTTGTCTTCTTTCAATTATTTTTCAACAATTACTTTCTCTCTTACTTTTTTTTTTTTGGTTGCTTTTGGTGGGATTAGATTCTGTATCGAATTATGCCCTACGCGTTGAAAGAGTTAATGATTCAAAATATTGTTTATTTCCTCCGTTGATTTATCCTAACAAATGAAAGAAATAGTTTTTTAGATTATCTTAGTTGATGTATTGCAAAACTCTACAGCTTACACTAATTTATCAAAATTAAAATCTTACAATAAAATATTTTATTTTTTTTATAACGTAACAATTATTGGATGATTGATAGTTGTAAATAAATTTTTCGCACAAATACAAAATTTCCTATCTCAACTCTCCATCCATTTTCTCTTTTAGCTATTTTGTTTGATAGGGAAAATATAAGTAAAAGAAATAGAGAAATGAAAAGAGAAGAGGTTCCTCAAGCTCACCTATTTCTTTGAGAAAATCAAAGATTTGCTCTAATGGATTATAGTCACAAACGGAAACAATTGTTGATGGATCAACTTGGAAATTGAAAATTCTGCAGATGGTAGAAATTCTTCAGTGTTTATGCGCGTATATATTAAGAATATGTCATAATATTTTAGAGTAAAGGCATAGTATAAATGCAGTTTTTATTTAAATATGGTAGGGAAAGAAACAAGTAAAGAACTTTGGAGCAAATAAAAAATTACGAAAAATAAAAAATTATATTATTTAAGCTTACCTAACTGGGAATGGATCTTCTAAATTAAGGTATGTGGACGTTTTACATCACCAACTCCAGAGATAATCAGGAAGGGAAAATTAAGGACCAGCCTAAATAGAAATTTAAAAAGAAAGGGTAAAAAAATCAACAACAATAAAATTATAAGAACATGAAATTATTTTTTTCTTTCTTTGGAGCTAAAAGCAAATCAAAATAGATATAGCATGAAACAAAATAATACAGTACTTTTTTATCATTAAAAATGAAAAAGAAAGTTGAAAGCAAAGAAAGCAAAAAAGATACAGCAACATTATTTAAGTTAATGTCTTTATTATTCCTCTTACCTGTTTAAATTAATACTTTTTATGATATTTTTAACATTAAAATATCAATCCTTTTACTTTTTTTATCCTTAAAAGTATTTTTTTAACCTTTTATCTTTTTATTTATCGGAAAACAATTAATTTAAATTTTATGTTGCCTACTTTATTCTTACTTTTCGTTATATTTAGAATTTTCATAACTCATTACCAAGACATTATGACATTTCTAATGCATTTTATGTCAAATGATATTAATTTTATTATCTCTTTCGTCTGTTTATGTTATTATTATTTTTTAAATAAGTTTATTTTTATTTTCAAATATTAATTGTTAACATTTTACATTTTAGACTTTAAAATATTTTTTAGCCATTAACCTAAAAATATTTATAGGAAAAATAATTAATTTAAATTTTACATTACCAACTTAATTATTTATGTTAAAATAATATTATCTAATGTCTACTCTTATATCCTATTACGTTTAAAACTTTTAAAGCCATTTCTTAATCTATTACAACACTTTTAACATATTTTATATCTATTGATACTGATTTTATTACTCTTACATGTTTATGTTTATTTTTATCCTCTATTATATTTAAAATTTTTGTAACTCTTATTAAGAATGTTATGACACTTCTAAATTATTTTATACTAACATATATGAATTTTATTATTCTTCTCACTTATTTACACTAATAATTTTTTGAAAAAAATATTTCTAGCTCCTTTTACCTTAATTGATAGGAATTTTATTATTATTCTCAAATATTTACGTTCATTTTTACTTTTCATTACATTTAAAATTTTTATAAATATTTATTATGATGTTATGACATTTCTACTTATGTTATTTTAAATTTTTTAATTTTTTGTATTAATTTTGTAACATTAACATTTTAGCCTTTAAAGTATTTTTAGCCATTGGCCTAAAAAATTTATGAAAAAATAATTAATTTAAATTTTACATTGAAAACTTAATTATTTATATTAAAATAATATTTTTTACACTTATTCTTACTTTTTTCATAATTTTTTTGGCATCTTTGGAGTGTTACAATACTTCTAACTTATTATACACCGATTGATACAAATTTTATTATTACTCTCACCTGTTTAAGTGTATTTTTGCATTCCATAATGTTTAAAACTTTTATAACTTTTTAATAGGGTGTTACAACACTTCTAATCTATTTTATGTTAATTGAATCAAATTTTACTATTACTCTCACATTTTTATGTTTACTCTTACCTTCCATTATGTTTAAAATTTACATAGTTTTTTCTTATGATGTTACATTATTTTTTATCCATTTTACATAAAATTATATGAATTTTATTATTTCTCTCACATGTTTACATTAACAATTATTTTAAAAGTTTTTTTTTATTTTCAAATATTAATTTTTAACATTGTCTTTTCTTTTTTAGTCTTTAAAGTAGTTTAGCCATTAACCATATATTTATAGAAAAAAATAATTAATTTATATTTTACGTTATCAACTTAATTATTTATAATAAAATAATATTTTCTTTCACTTATTCTTACCTTTTATTACATTTAAAATTTTTATAACTTTTCTTAAAGTGTTACAACATTTCTAAACTATTTTATATCAAATGATACGAATTTTATTACTCTACTCACATGTTTATTTACATAATTTTTTAAAAAAAATTTATTTCCAAATATTAATTTTTTAACATTGTATATTCTTTGTCATTCTTTAAAGTATTTTTTAGTCATTAGTCTAAAAATATTTACAAAAATAATTAATTTAAATTTTGCATATGTAACTTTAATTATTTATGTTAAAATAATATCATCTTAAGTTTGGTCTTATCATCAATTGCATTTAGAATTTTAATAACTTTTTTCTTAAAGCAATACGAAACTTTTAATCAATTTTACATCAATAATACAAATTTCATTATTGCTCTCACCTGTTTATATTTATTCTTGTCTTACATTACATTTAGAATTTTCATAACTCTTCTTTGAAGGTTTTATAACATTTTTAACCTATTCTACTCCAAATTGTATTATTACTCTTAGCTTTTTACATTTATTTTTATCTTTTTTTTTTACATTTAAAATTTTCATAACTTTTTTCTTAAAATGTTAAGGAATTTTCAATCCATTTTATGCCAAATTATATGAATTTTACCATTCTTTTAACATGTTTACATTAATAATTTTTTTATTTTTTAATTTTTAATATTAAATTTTAAAATTGACTTTCCTTTTTCTACCTTTAAAGTATTTTTTAGCCACTAGCATAAATATATTTATAAGAGAAATAATTATTTAAATGTTAAGTTGTCAATATAATTAATTATTTACTATAAAATAATATATTCTTCCACTTATTCTTATCTTCTATTATGTTTAAAATTTTCATAACTCTTTCTTATAGCATTAAGATACTTCTAATCCATTTTAGACAATTTGATACAAATTTTATTGTTAATCTCACCTATTTACTTTTATTCTTAGCTTTACATCTAAAATTTTCATAATTTTTCTTAGTTTTACACAATATTTATAACTTATTTTACATTAATTGATATGAATTTAATATTGCTCTCCCCTTTTAGCATTTATTCTTGACTTCTATTACATTTAAAATTTTTATACCTCTTTCTTAGTATGTTACAACATTTCTAACATATTTTATGCCAAATGAAGCAAATTTAATTGTTCTTCTCACCTATTCATGCTAATAATTTTTTTGAAATTTTTTATTTTTAGATATTAATTTTTAAAGTTATTTTTTCTTTTTTAGCCTTTAAAATATTTTTTTAGCCATGACCTAAAAATATTTATAGGAAAAAATTAATTTAAATTTTACAATGCCAACTGAATTATTTATGTCAAAATAATATTTTCTTACGCTTACTTTTACCTTCCATTATACTTAAAATTTTCATAATTCTTTATTAGGGTGTTACAATGATTTTAACTCATTTTACTACAAATGATAGGCATTTTATTATTTCTCTCACATGTTGTGTTAATATATATTTTTTTAAAGATTATTTATTTTCAAATATTAATTTTTAACATTGTCTTTTATTTTTTTAGTCTTTAAAATATTTTTTAGTGATGGCCTAAAATATTTACGAGAACAATAATTAATTTTAAATTTTAATACTTATTCTTTATTATTTATGTTAAATTAATATCTTCTTATACTTTTTTTCTTAATTATTTATGTTAAAATTTTTATAACTTTGTCTTTTGATGTTATAACACTTCTAACCCATTTTACAATAAATTATACTAATTTTATAATTTCTCACACTTGTTTACATTAATAGTTTTTTTTTTTAATTTTCAAACACTAATTTTTTAACACCGTCTTTTTTTACTTTAAGTATTATTTAGTCATTGGCCTAAAATTATTTACATGAATAATAATTAATTTATATTTTACATAACAACTTAATCATTTATGTTAAAAAATATCTTTTTACATTTATTCTTACCTTTTATTATATTTAAAATTTTTATAATTTTATCTTAAGATATTACATTACTTTTAACTTATTTTAAACTCACTGATATAAATTTTATTATTCTTCTCAACTATTTACATTAATAATTTTTAAAATATATTTTAAAATATTAACTTTTTATGTTATCATTTTAGCCTTGAAAGTATTTATTTAGTCATCGATGTTATATATCTATTAATTAGAAAAATAATTAATTTAAATTTTACATTACTAACATAGTTATTTATGTTAAAATAATATTTTCCAACACTTAAATTTTGCTTGGTTAAAACTAAAGATGGAAAAGATCAATAATGGAAAACTTATTAATTCAATAATTAAAATTTGTAACCACTTTTTTATTTTGTAATTTAACTATTAAATTAAAAAGTTTTATCCTTATCCCTTTTCATCTTCTATGTCAAGTCAAAGCCTTATTCTTACCTTTTATTACTTTTAAAATTTTCATAACTTATTTTTTAAAATTTACAATATTTCTCACAAATTTTATGTCAATTGAAATAAATTTTATTATTTCTAGATCTCACATGTTTACATCAATATTTTTGTATTCTTTCATTTTAAAATATCAATTCTTTTATATTTTCCTTGAAATTATTTTTATGTTAATATTTTATTAATTTATATAGAATCATATTTTTTGTTTAATAATACTTTTTAGGTATTTTAAGAGATAGCAATTATTTTAAAATTTTTAAAATAAATATTTTATTATTTTTTATTTTAAGTAAATTCGTAAACAAGTAAAAGTGAAAATCGAAGACTAATCGAGGCAAACCAGACAGAAGTTGAGCACAGCAAAAATTATGAAGAATAAAATTTATATATAAATGGTTTATTGAAGCATACCTCACTTGAGATGGATCTTCAAAAGCTGTATGGATCTGTAAAGGAAAATCAAGGACCAGTTTTTTTTTTTTCTATTTCCCTGTTAAAAGAACAGAAAATTAGAAATCAATAAAAGCAAAAAAAAAAAAAAAACCCTTTTTTTAGTTATTGAAGTAAAGTAGAAAATCAAGGAAATTAAAAGAGCACCAAAATTTTTTTCTTGAGTTATAAAAAGAAGAGCAATAAGGCAGAAATCAAACAAAGGATTTGGTAGTTTAGCTAGCTGGAAGATGTGGAGATAATGATAGAAGACGATGCTTGATTGCTTCAATGGAAACTGTTTGAGGAGAAAGTTGCAAGAGTAAGGTAAGGCAGCAACACAGAAGAAAAAAGATCAATATAACAAGGAAATATGAAGTTTCACGATCAAACAACTTTACTTCAATTGAATAAAAAAATTGAACCATCAAAGACTTACGTGACCAATTGAAACTACAGAGGAAGTTTCATCAAAGACTTCTTTAATTTCTTTTGGAGTCTTTTTTTTATTATTATTATAATTACTAATTTTCTTATTCTAATCCTTAGCGAAGACAATTTGTAAAGGGCCTAAACATCTTTTCCTTTTATTGGGAGGCGTAACTTCTTTAATTTTCATTTTATTAAGAGTTAATATTAAATTATTGTCATTGTATTTTAATTTATTGATTTTAAATAAAAATAATAAAATAAAAATATTTTATTAATGTAAGTGATAAATTTCTGTTAATTTTCAATTTCTTTCGTGTTTAAGAGAAACGATGAAATACAATCAACTTTGCTTCAAATGAAACAAAAAAAAAATCAACAATCACAAATATAGAAAAGTTCTACTTAAAATCTTTGTAACTAACTGAAACTACTGGGAAAGTTGCATTAAAGACTTCTTTAATTTCTTTAAAGTCTTTTATTATTATTATTATTATTAATTAATTATTATTACTATTATTATTATTGTTATTATTATATTATTTTATTATTATTCAAACTTTAGTTGAAGACAAATTGACAAGGGTCAAAGTAAACATCTTTTCTGATGTCTTGGGCGAAATACATTTTAGTTCACATGTTTTTTTTTTCTTTCCAAGAAATCTGATTGTTATCAAGATTGCCAGCTTGTTATCACAGCTTTTGCTGGTGGGATATCACATCCACTTTTGAATATTGATCCCTTTATTTTTGTTTTTTCCAATTATTTTTCAGCAGTAAATTTTCTCACCTACTTTATTTTGTTGGTTTTCAAGGGATACATTCTCAATCTATGTACATGTATTCTTCAATTGATCCCCTCAAATTGTATTATGTACTTATAATTTGTTTCATTTATGTTAAAAACGTATTATAATACAATGGAGATAACGAGTTATGTATACATAATAAATATTGATGGTGATGGAAGAAGTGTGAAACGTTGGCCGATGAGAATTAACTCGTGGAACAATTAAAAAAAGAAAAACAATGAAAGAAGGTCCTCCAAAAGCATCTTAATTCATTACCAGACCATTTTACTTTAACAAACTTAAATGGAAACTACAAAGTTATCGAGTGAACTAGCTAGCCTTTTCTAAAAGTGTTCACTTGTCATGTTGATATAGATTGAAAACTTTTAAATACATTACTTCAGCATTTTTCCATCTTTTTCTTCAAAAAATTATTGTTGATCGCAAATAATAAATTGAATTTTTTTTTCACCAGAGGGAATATGATAGACCTTGCTTATTAGCTAAATTTTCATGTTACAAATAATTATAAATTGAGTGTAAAATTAAATATTAATATTTTATTCAAAGAATTTAATTTTTTTAATTTTTCTTTTTATTTTAGAGAGTGAGAATTGTATACTTGTGAGACAACACTACTCTCAAATATGCATAAACCAAGAACAACAATTTTTTCTACCACTTTTTGTTGGAACAGTTTTTTAACAGAGGAAACAAATTCTCCAAATTGCAATTTTGGGGTCAGACTGAAAAAAATGAAAATGCAGAAACAACTATCGAAATTATACTAGAGGTATGAATGATTATACGAATTTAGCAACAAATTGACCGCACATGCAGGTCACGTGCGCTTTAACAGTCCCTAAGTGTTTGGTTAAAGTTTTGTTGTTTCTTTGTAGGTGTAATTTTTTTTCACTGTTTCTGAAATTTCACGGCGGGAATTGAAGAGAAAAAGAAAGAAAAATAAAATATAAAAAGAAAGGTGTTTTCCTTGTCCTTCACGGTGTAAACAGTGGTTCAATGCACGACGCTTTTAAGAGATATAGGAATATTAATTTTATCTATATTTAATAAAGAATTTAATTTTTTTTATCTTAATAAAAATAATAATAAATATTATATTATATGAATATGAATAGTTATAATTTTTAAATTTTTATTAAACAAGAATGTGAAAACAAGTAATATAATATTTGCTTCGTACTTATATTTTATATATATATATATTTATATATTATTAGTAAATTTTTTTATTAAATAATATAAATATAAAAATTACTTATACCTATTAAATATTTAAAAAAATAAAATAAATTTAAAATATTCATTAAATATATATAAATATTAATATAATATAAAAATTTTTTAAAAATAAAAAACAAATTTATCCACCTCGTATCGTAATCATTTACATCCATAAAGAGACGTGTGAGAGACAGCAACCAATTACGAAGGAAGCAGGGGGCATGTCTTTTGGTCTACGTCAACGACCACCGACACTCTCCCACGATATATTCCCTTATCCTGAAATCCACATTTCCACGTTGATTTGATCTTAGCTTTAACAAATGCCATCCTCAATTTTAAATATTAAACAGTGTAGCATTAATTTTTAAATTCCTTTCGAAATAACTTAAGAGTAGAATATCACGCAATTTTTTTTCGATTCTTTTTTATTTAATTTCTTTGGATTCTCTTTTACTGTGATTATACTTAAAATTTTCATAATTCTTTATTAAAATGTTACAATAATTTTAACTCATTTTACTACAAATGATATGCATTTTATTATTTCTCTCACATGTTTGTGTTAATAATTTTTTTTGAAGATTATTTATTTTCAAATATTAATTTTCAACGTTGTCTTTCATTCTTTTAGTCTTTAAAATATTTTTTAGTCATGGCATAAATATTTACAAGAACAATAATTAATTTAAATTTTTATATTTATTCTTTGGTTTTATGTTAAAATAATATTTTCTTATACTTAATCTTTTCTTAATTATTTATGTCATAACATATAGATCCGGGGATCTATCGTAAGACATTGACTTAAGGAATCGTCACTAATCTTTTTTGTCTAGGTGCGATTAGTCACCTAAAGAATCTATTCTTTTAAGGAACACTTAAGCTTAAGGGTCCATAAAAAAATAGATTCAGGTCTACTAATCAAAATAAGGTTCGAGAGTACGGTTATGTGTGAGAAAGGTTATAATACCCTCACAACGCCCATCGAAAGATGATACTAGCTTAATTTTGTGTTATTCAATAAGCTTTAAAAATTTACCAAGTAATTAATTATTGAAAATTATTCTCAATTGACTCTAATACTTTTAGCAGAAAATTGAAAAATTTTTCTCACCTCAAGAGTATGCAAGAAAATTACTGTTTCACTTGCAGAAGCTCCATCGTTGGATTGTTTAACATTTATATTTCTCAAGAAAAGAAAAAAATAAAGACCTCAATTTTAGATATAAATCCTTCTCTTTCCTAAAAAAAAAAACACTTATTGCTTTTGTACAAGAAAAATTGATACTTTCAACTTTTTCTTAAAACGTTTTTTTTTTATAAAATTTTTAAAGAAAATTGGTACTTCTAACTTTTCCACAAAATGGTTTTTTTTTTTTTTAATTTTAACTTCAAGAAAAAATTGATACTTTCAATTTTTTCTTAAAAATATATTTTTTTAAAAATTTTTTTATTTTCAAAAAAAATTGATACTTTCAACTTTCCCTAAAAAATATTTTTTTAAAAAAAAACCCCTTTTTTACTTTCAGAAAAATTGATACTTTCAACTTTCTCTAAAAAATATTTTTTAAAAAACCTTTTTTTTTTATTTTCAGGAAAATTGATACTTTTAATTTTTCCTTAAAAAATATATATTTTTAAAAAAATTTTATTTTAAGAAAATCCTAAAAAATAAGAAATAAAATTAAAATATACCAAATAATTCTAATTTAAAATAATAATAATAATAAATAAATAAATAAATAAATAGAAAAAAAAAAAACCTTAGGCGGCTCAGCTCAAAGGTTGAGATTCGGCTCGACTCCAGAAAGGTGAATGGCTCGAAATCATGGCTTGACGAAAGGCGGCTCGACTTCAGGGGTTGGTTGGCAATCGGATCAGACATGGGTCAACGCTCGGGTCGAGTCGAAGCTTACAAAAACATGTGGATCCTCTGGGCTGATTTAACACCAAAACGATGTTGTCTTGAACAAGTATAAAAGGCCAAAAATCCTATTTTTTTTTGCAAGACGCTTCTCCCTTTCCTCTCTCTTCCCCTCAGTTTTCTCTCCCTCTCTCTCTACCTGCGAAGAACACCGACAGGATTCTTACTAGTTTTTGGGTTTTTTCATCGGAAACTGGGTATTTCACTAGAAAAGTAGTCGAAAAACTGAAATATTGTCGAAAAATTCATCGGATTCTGGAAATTTTCTAGAAATTTTCCAGAAAAAAAACTTCAAAAATTAAAAAAAAATCTTCTAAAAATCCTAAACTGCCTTTAAACACCTTTTGTCTCTGTTTCACCTCTCTGTTGTGTTTTTCTCCCTATCTGTGTGTGTCATTTCCTGTATGTTCCAGCACCTATTTTTAGGGATTGATCAGAAGAGTTTTTGATCAATCCCAATTCCTTCTAGGATTAGGATTCATACTTTGAATCCAATCCAAACTCTTTCAATCCCCTGATCCACGGCAGAACCTTCTTCTAAAACCAAAAATTATATCTATCAAATAATAATTCAAACAAAATTTAGAACAGATAAACCCAAAATAATAATAATAATAATCATAATTGATAAACATACATTGATAGATAAATAATAAAAAATATATTAATAAATAATAAAAACATATATATATTAATAGATTAATAAAAAAGATTAATAGATAAATAATAATAAAATATATATTTATAAATAAATAAAAATACAAATACAAATGGACTTACCCATTTAGATCAGGCCCAATTGATCCGGGCTTGGATCAAATTGAATGTCTACAGCTGCCCCTCTTTACGCATTTTCTGTGAAACAGAAATTGTGCAAAGATGTAAACACCCATTCAAGAATCAATTGATTTTTTTTTTTTGCTTTTTTTATTTTTTTTTTTTGGTTAAAATTTTTATCAAAACTCCTCTAAGTAGAGGCTCAATGACTTTGAAAAACATAAACAAAGCTCCTCTAAACATAGGCTTAACGACTTTGAAAAATATAAATAAAGCTCTTTTAATCAGAGGCTCATCAACTTTTGAAACTATAAACAAAGCTCCTCTAATCAGAGGCTCATTGACTTTTGAAAAATAAACAAAGCACCTCTAATCAAAGGCTCACTGACTTTGAAAAAATAAATAAAGCTCCTCTAAACAGAGGTTCAACTACTTTTGGAAAGTAAATTGCTCCTTTAAACAGAGGCACCATAACTTTGAAAAGTAAACGCTTTTTGATAATCATGTCCAAAAGAGTTAAAGATCATGTTTGAAGGAATTTCAAGAGATTATGCCCCAAAGGTCTTACAAATCAATCATGATACCGAAAGTTATCCTATTTCAATGATTAAAAACTTACCTGACAAGTTTTTTTTTCCAATTTGAAAAAGTCTCCACATCTGTCTTTTTCATGTGGAATTTAGAATACCCTTGCTTTTTGAATTTATGCACTATACTTTCTCAAATGCAGTATATGCTTATGCGAAATGCAATGCATGCAAAATTCAATGCATGTTATGCAAATGCTGACTAATTAATTTCCATTCAGTTATGGTACTCAAGTTTCTCAAGCTCTTTTCTTGGGCCTCAAACCCTTTATTCTTCAAAGATCGACTTACACTATTTTTCAGGATTGAGTTAGCATAACTCTCAATCATCTCTTTCATTTGATTCTTATATCCTTTCTGTAGGCAATCTTTTTCTAAATTCAATGTCCTTATCAGGAACTGAAAATTTCAAATTTGCCTTTATCACTCTTGACCTTTCCAATGTAATATAACAATCTTTCATGTTATTATTCATTTATCAATCATTATTTCAATATCAAAAAGTAAGAATGTATTCATACATTTTTTTCATTGCAAGGTATTAATGAGAAAATAATAGGAATGATAGGAAATAATCAATAGAAGAGGCACACAAAGAATGAAGAAAAGTGTCTTTTATTAGCAGAAAGGTTGGCAAACTTTAGCCAAAAAAGAATTACAAGGATAAGTACAGGGAGACAATGCCTAAAAATGAACAATCGAACAATCATGATAACACATCTCAAGGTTCTTCTGAAAACTCAACCATCCAATGCATTTAACAACTTAGAGCTCCTTCGAATTTGCTAGCCTCCATGCCAATGAATTTTTAGATTTGATGCTATATCTTTCCCATCTAAGCTGCCTTTTTAGATTTTCAACTTAGATAAACCCCCTTATGACTCAAACCGCCTTCTTGAGACTTTTGCCTTGAGTCCCCTTTTATCTTTTTTTTTATTGTTTCTTTTTTTTAAGCATAGTATTTCTTCACAGCATAAAATTTACAAGATGGGGCAAATCAGTTCCATCCATCTCAATCAGTATCAATGTTTCACCTGAGAAAGCCCGTTTTACCACATATGGTCATTCCCAATTCGAAGTCCATTTTCCTCTATTATCATGTTGATTTGGAAGAATTCTCTTTAAGACTAACTCTCCTTCTCAAAAATAATGAGGTTAGACCTTTTTGTCATGAGCCCTCATCATTTGTCTTTGATATAGTTGATCATGGCATAACGTTGTCAATATCTTTTCTTTAATGAAATTCAACTGTTCATAGTGCTCTCGAATCCATTCAAGCTCTTCCAATTCAACTTCTTTTTGAACTCTCAAGGATGGGATTTCCACTTTCACTAGCAGTACAGCTTCCATCCCAGAAACCAAAAAAAATGGGGTTGCCCCAGTAGAAGTGCGCATTGATGTTCGATATGCATGTAGTGCAAATGGTAACTTCTCATGCCAATCTTTATAAGTCTTAGTCATCTTTTCAAAAAGTCTTTTGATATTCTTGTTAGCTGCCTCAACTGCCCCATTCATTTTCGAATGATATGGTACCAAATTATGATGCTTGATCTTGTATTGGTGTCATGCTCCCTAATAATCTTACAAATTTTGAGTTCATGCTTTTCGGTTTTTTTTTTCCATTGATCCCTCTCTTCTTGAAGTTTTTGAATCTCTTGCTTTAACTTATATTTTTTGGATTCAAATTTTTTTGTTGTAAGTTTTAATTCTGATGGTATCTTTTCAAGCTTTTCTCTTATTAGTGGTTGAGAGATTTCATAAGTGAATACCATTTTTTATCTTCGTTTTGCTCTCCAAACCAAGTATCCAGAGGTGACCTTATCAGTGAATGATCCAGGACTCACTTTATGGGGGTTTTTTCATGCTTTAATCATCTCATTCATCCTCTGAAATGTTTTTGGCTCACTGTAAGAAAAATCTAACTGATGAAGCCCATGCATCATAAGAATGAACTGTTCTACCCCAAACTGCCCTCTCACTAGAAGTGGTGCATAACTTGTTACTCCTCATAAATCTAAAAGTGAGACCACATTATTATCTCTATGCTGATACAGCATAGGTTCATGATTCATCTACGAGATCAACCATCTTACTTCGGCACTAGTCAATTTTTGTAGGAAAGCTATCCACTCCTTTTTAGACTTTTGTTCTGACTACACACTTTTATGAAATTCTTTGATCAAAGCTCGATTATGGACATAAAGCTTTGAGAAAGTACCTTTTTTTCACTTGAAATGGTTTTTCATCTATAAGTACAATAACTGTATGTAGCCTATAAAATGCCTTCCATTTTGACGACAGTAACTCAAAGATCTAACAATCTCTACTAATATTACTGTTGAAGGGTTACAACCATTGATCACACTCTCAAAGAATTCAATCATTGCTTTTTCAATATAACCCAAAACCTTTGTAAATATCACTATTCCGTATATAGCTAAGGCAAATACATCTAACCCCCGTTCTTCGTCGATATGTTGCACTAAAAAATCATGAAAGAACTTCCAAGGTAGGCAAACCTATTCTTGTTTCTTCTTTGTATGAGAATCCATAACTTCTTTGTCTATTCCCATGAGTCGAGCCAAATCCTTACGAAATCTTGACTTATGTTTTTTGACATATATCTTATCAGGAGCCTTGAGGTGCAAACCCAACAAAGTCGAATATTCTTCGATGGTTGGTATCATATCAACTTCATTGAAGATGAAACACTTGTATACAGGATCCCAGAATTATGTTGTAGCTTTGATTAGTTGATCATCGACATTTACTATGAGAAGGTGTGCTATATATCCATGCCTCTAGCAAAACTTCTCTTGTCTAGCTGGGCTCATTTTCTTTCATATATCAACCAAATCTTCTAAATTATTTTGTTTGAGGAGGATAGATATTTCTTGAGATGGAGTAGAATCATAGTTGATTGGTAAACAATCCTCCATCTTTAGTTGCATCTTTTTTTACTATACTTTTACTTCGTTAGGTGACTCACAAAAAGCAAATACAGATGAAGAGTAAACTAATCGTTCTATAGAGTTCATGAAAAAAACTCTTTATTGAAGATCAAATTTCAAGCAAATATTTTTTATGCAACTTTATGATATGAGTACGGATCATGCAAACATGAATAAAAGAAGAGATTAGTATACCAAGTAAGAAGGAATAAATAAATAACTAAGTAAATTAAAAACATTACACAGAATAAGAGGAATGAACCCTATGCTTTTAGTCAATTCTAAAAAGGAAGAAAGATGGCTCTATCTATAGGTTAAGCACTCTTAAGGTTCACTATATGTGATTTGAGGTTAAAGTTTAAAGGTTCTCAAATTGCTCCTTACATCATTGTCCATCACAGACTAGTAAGGCACCTTAATCCTCGCCCATTATAGGCTACAAGTAGAAAAGGTACAATTTGAGTAGAAATATTTCGTTAGCCACTACGGAAGCATTAAATCTCACAAAAGTAATAGGTACTTTACTCTCTCCTAAAAGGACGGAGCTCGGGTATAGAGCTCATGTTATGCATATGCAAATGAATGACAGAATTAACAAAGTAAATAAACATGAATGAATTAAAAAAATCTATATAAAAGGTTCAATTTTATTAGGCTTTTGGATAACACAAATTTATTTGCTAGCCTAACTCTTAGTGGAGTCGCCAAATTGTCATAATATATAGATTCGGGGATCTATCACTAGATATTGACTTAAGGAGTCGCCACTAATCTTTTTGTCTAGGTGCGATTGGCCACTTAAAGAATCTATCTTTTTAAAGAAAACCTAAGCTTAAGGGTCCCTAAAAGAATAGGTTCAGGTCTACTAACCAGAACAGGATTTGAGAGTACAACTACGTGTAAAAAAGGTTATAACACCTTCACAACGCCCATCGAAAGAGGTACCAGCTTAATTTTGTGTTATCCAATAAGCCTTAAAAATTTACCAAGTAATTAATTATTGAAAATTATTCTCAATTGACTCGAATACTTTTAGCAAAAAATTGAAAAAATTCCCTTACATCAAGAGTATGCAAGGAAACTACTGTTTTACTTGCAGAAGCTCCATCGTTGGATTGTTTAACATTTATATTTCTTAAGAAAAGAAAAGAAATAAAAACTCAATTTTAGATATAAATCCTTCTCTTTCTTAAAAAAAACTTATTGCTTTTGTACAAGGAAAATTGATACTTTCAACTTTTCCTTAAAGGATTTGGCAAGTTTTTTATTCTAAGAAAAATTGATACTTTCAACTTTTTCTTAGAACGTTTTTTTTTTTTTACAAAATTTTTAAGGAAATTGGTACTTCCAACTTTTCCTCAAAATGTTTTTTTTTTTTTAAATTTTAACTTCAAGGAAAAATTGATACTTTCAACTTTTTTCTAAAAATATATATATATTAAAACCTTTTTATTTTCAAGGGAAATTGATACTTTCAACTTTCCCTAAAAAATATTTTTTAAAAAAAAACCCTTTTTTTTACTTTCAGGAAAATTGATATTTTTAACTTTGATACTTTCAACTTTTCTTAAAAAATATATTTTTTTAAAAACCCTTTTTTTTTATTTTCAGGGAAATTGATACTTTCAACTTTCCCTTAAAAAATATATATATTTTAAAAAAATTTTATTTTAAGAAAATCCTAAAAAATAAGAAATAAAAATAAAATAAAATTAAGATATACCAAATAATTCTAATTTAAAATAATAATAATAATAAATATAAATAAATAAATAGAAAAAAAACCTTAGGCGGCTTGGCTCAGAGGTTGAGATTTAGCTCGGCTCCAGAAAGGTGAATGGCTCGAAAACACGACTCGGTAGGAGGCGGCTCGGCTCCAGGGGTTGGTTGGCAATTAGGTCAGACACGAGTCAGTGCTCAGGTCAGGTCGAACCTAAAAAAAACACGCGGATCCTCTAGGCTGATTTAACGCCAAAACGACATCATCTTGAACAAGTATAAAAGGCCAAAAATCTTTTTTTTTTTTGCCAGATGCTTCTCCCCTTCCTCTCTCTTCCCCTCAGTTTTCTCTCTCTTTCTCTCTACCTACGAAGAACACTGGCAGGATTCTCACTGATTTCTGGGTTTTTTCGTCAAAATAGGGTATTTCACCAGAAAAATAGTCGAAAAACTTAAATATCGTCAAAAAATTTGTCGGATTCTAAAAAATTTTCAAAAATTTTCCAAAAAAAAAATCCAAAAATTAAAAAAAATCTTCTAAAAATCCTAAACTACATTTAAACACCTTTTGTCTCTGTTTCACCTCTCTGTTGTGTTTTTCTCCCTATCTGTGTGTCTTTTCCCGTATGTTCCAGCACCTATTTATAGGGATTGATCAGAAGAGTTTCTGATCAATCCCAATTCTTTTTGGGATTAGGATTCATACTTTGAATCCAATCCAAACTCTTTTCAATCCCCTGATCCATGGCAAAACCTTCTTCTATAACCAAAAATTATATCTATTAAATAATAATTCAAACGAAATTCAAAACAGATAAACCCAAAATAATAATAATAATAATAATCATCATAATTGATAAACATACATTGATAGATGAATAATAAAAATATATTAATAAATAATAAAAACGTATATATATTAATAGATTAATAAAAAAGATTAATAGATAAATAATAATAAAAATATATATTTATAAATAAATAAAAATACAAATACAAATGGGCTTACCCATTTGGACTGGCCCAATTGATCCAGGCCTGGATCAAATTAGGTGTCTACAATTTATGTTAAAATTTTATAACTTTATCTTTTGATGTTATAACACTTCTAACTCATTTTACAACAAATTATACTAATTTTATAATTTCTCACATATGTTTACATTAATGATTTTTTTTATTTTTTTATTTTCAAACATAAATTTTTTAACATTGTCTTTTTTTACTTTTAAGTATATTTTAGTCATTGGCCTAAAAATATTTATATGAATAATAATTAATTTAAATTTTACGTAACAACCTAATCATTTATGTTAAGAAAATATCTTTTTACGTTTATTCTTTTCTTTCATTATACTTAAAAGTTTTATAATTCTATCTTAAAGCATTACGTCACTTCTAACTTATTTTAAACTAACTGATATGAATTTTGTTATTCTTCTCAACTATTTAAGTTAATAATTATTAAAATATATTTTAAAATATTAACTTTTTATGTTATCTTTTTAGCCTTGAAAGTATTTATTTAGTCATTGATGTTATATATCTATTAATTAGAAAAATAATTAATTTAAATTTTACATTATTAACATAGTTATTTACTTTAAAATAATATCTTTCAACACTTAAGCTTTGCTTGGTTAAAATTAAAGATGAAAAAGACTAAAATTGAAAACCTTATTAATCTAATAATTAAAATTTATAATCACTTTTTTATTTTGTAGTTTAACTATTAGATTAAAATGTTTTATCCTTATCCCTTTTCATCTTCTATATCAAGCAAAGTCTTATTCTTACATTTTATTACTTTCAAAATTTTCATAACTTATTTTTTAAAATGTTACGATATTTCTAACATGTTTTATGTCGATTGAAACAAATTTTATTATTTCTAGATCTCACATGTTTACATCAATAGTTTTTTATTCTTTCATTTTAAAATATCAATTCTTTTATATTTTGCTTGAAATTATTTTTATATTAATATTTTATTAATTTATATCGAATCATACTTTTGGTTTAATACTTTTTAGCTATTTTAAGAGATACCAATTATTTTAAATTTTTTAAAATAAATATTTTATTATTATTATTATTATTATTATTTGTAAACACCATTTTTTAATTATTTTTTTCTTCTCTTTTCTTTCTTTTTCTTTCTTTCTTTCTTTTTTTTTTTTTTCCTTCTTCTTCTTTCCTTATCCAATTCAAGTTGACTAAGGTGTGATTGCATTAAATGCACCATCACCAAAGTCTAAAATGCCAGCGGCCACCACCACCGGCAGCCGCCCGACACGTTGCCTAAATTGGCAGCATGGATTTTAGGTTGAAAAATTGGATTCGAATCTCAGAAAAACTAGGATTTGAATCCTATAAAGCTTTATAAATAGAGTTTGTTACCTGTAAGGAAAAAGATAGGAATAAAAAAAAAAAACTAATAAGAAAATTGTCAAAAAAAAGTATTTTGTCAAAGAAAAACAAAAATAACAAAAAAAAAATCAGAAACATAATCCCTTGGAATGGGGAACCCAGCGCTAGCATCACAAAAAAAATGACACAAAAAAATATATTTTTTGGTTAAAACTTTCAGGTCAGATCTACATTGTTTAGCACTTTTAGGTGAAAAGGAAGTCAGATCTAGGTTTAGGAGGTTGAGAGGAACATTTTACTCTTTTTTTAGATTTTTTGACCATCGACGACAGCGGTCGGTGACCGACAAACGGTGGCAACGATGGCAGAGGCACCGATCAACTAGCATCTGTGTTTTAGCTGCGTAAAAAAAATGAGGTTTTTTTTTTTTTGAAAGGGAAGAAATGAATGAAATTTTTTTTGACTTTTATATAAAAGACTAAACCTAAAACGACGTCATTTCAATAATGCCCAAAACGACGTCATTTTGAACCCTGAGGATCTGTACATCAATCTATGACTCGACCGAAAGTCTACACACTTGACTCAGTGACCCTGTGACCTGTTTCTCTTTCAGCCTCTGACCAATCCATCTAAACCAAACCATATTGAATCGAACTGCCCCGAACCGCTAAATCGACTTAGATCGAACCGCTAGTGCCAGATCAAACGTCGGTCCGAACCACGCGTTGATCGGACTGTTAATCAATTCGATTCAGGTAAAAAAATTTTTTATTTTGATTTTTTTAAAATTTATTTTATATATTATTTTTGTTATTTTAATTATTATTCTTTATATTTATGCATGTTAAAATGTTAAAATTTACCAAAATAAATTTTTATTATTTTATAATATAATTAACAAAAATAAGTGATAAAATATAATAAAATTTTTTGATAATTTTGAATAAACCTTATAAAATAATTGGTAAAACATGTTGATTAAATAAAAATAATATAAAGTTGATAAAAAAATAAGAAAAGAAAAAATTTTATCCAATGATGGGATTCAAAGGTACTCCGAGTAGTGATGCCTATGAAATCTCTAGGTGAGAAGATTTTTTTTAAATATTACCAGTATATTGGAGTATTTATAAAAATTTTTCAATACAATAAAAATTTTTTTTGTTAATAATAATTATAAATTAATTAATAAATTAAGAATAAGTAATAAAAATGAGAAAAAAAATTTTTATCCAATGATGGGATTCTAAAAGTATTTCAAGTAGTGATGCTTTATGAAATCCCTAGGTGAAAAGTTTTTTTTAAATATTACCAGTATATTGGAGTATTTATAGAAAATCTTCAATATAATAATTATTTTTCTTCAAAAATTTAATTTAAAAATAAAAAAATTAATAAAACAATAAATAAAATTTCTAAAAAAGGAATAAAATATGCGCATCAACATGATAACATTCTGCATTGCATGCACGATATAGTTTTTTTTTACGAAAAATAAATTTAAGCCTCTGAAAATAAGATTTTCAGGTATTCTAAGAAGTGATGCTTAAAAAATCTTTAGGTGAGAGATAGTTCTTTTAATATTACCAACATACTGAAACATTTTAAGAGTTATTTTAGTAAAAGTTTTCTAATTTATTTTTTTCGAATAAAATTTAAACAATAAAAGAAATAATTTTCAATAAAAAAATCAAGAAAATTATTTTTCAAATACCGAAAATGAAACTATTTTTTATCGAAATCAAAGGACAACACATAGTTAATTGGTATTGTTTTAAATGGGCATTGTGGGGATGCTAATCCTTTCCCATACGTAACCGACTCCCGAACCCAAATTATTACACAGACCCTAAAATTATCCTCTTAATGAATTTTAATTAATTTTAAGATTTCATTAAAAGGATATGTTTTAATAGGTAGCCAATCGCACCTAGCCAAAAAAGATTGGTGGCGACTCCGTTATTTTTTTTATTTTTGTTTTCAATTCGTCAGGTGAACATAAAATCGTTACGAGAACTTGGCGACTCGATTGGGGATGCCTTTTATTTTCAAGAGTCAAGCCAAAATTAACTACATGTTATCCTCAAATTTTGATTTAAATAGTCTTAATCGGTCTCTTAGATTTTTATTTTTCACTTTTAACAAAAAAAATCAAATGGTAAAAAATAAAAAATCTAAAACAAAAAATTCGCACATGTTTCTTTTACTATGCCTCTTATGCTTTTATTTATTATTCATAATAAATTAGGATACATTTGCACACACAATGATACGTTACATCTCATGCATGAGCTCTACACCTGGGCTCTATCCATTATAGGAGGAAGTAAAATACCTATGCCCTTATAAGGTGATAACCTCTATAATGGCAAGTGAAATACTTTCACTCAAATTAAATCATTTTCATTTGTAGCCTGTAATGGCTGAAAATTAGAGTCCCTTACTAGTCCAACATGGATGACAATGAGAAACAATATGGGAACCTTTAGACATGTGTCAATCCAAATCCAGCACATAATAAGCTTAGAAAACCAACCTTAGGTAAAGCTTTGTCCACCTTCTTGTAAGAAATACCTGAGAATGAAAATTGTGTGTAATATAAAATAAAACAAAACAAAAAAAATCTAAAAAACTTAAAATAATGTTATTTTCAAACCGTATCCTCACACTAACTCAATTTTTTTTTACATTAATCATATCATACAATTATGCATCGAGATATTTGCCCTATGACATATTTTTCCTAAGAAGTTTTCATGGATCTCATACTACAGATTTGCTCATCCTAAGTCACTGTACCATGTAAGTTGCATAATGAAGTACATGTTTGGTCGAAAAAAACTCAACCAAAGAATGGAGATTGCTTGCCCGTTGGCTATGTGCCTGAGTTACCCGAGAGGGTGCATTTGAATCTCACACAGAATGATTTAGAAGATTTAGCTATTATCTAGGGACAGTTAAGGGAAGAAAGAAAAGAAAGCTTTTGTAAGAAGTATGGGTAGATTGCATCACTTATTTCAGTAGTGATCAATGAACAATTGATTAGGGTAGCTATATAGTTTTAGGATCTATCCTATAGATGCTTCACTTTTAATCAAGAAGATTTAATGCCAACTATTGAAGAGTATTCAGTTTTACTTGGAATAGAACTACAGTGTCCAGATAAAGTGTTTACTCAAAAGTTAAAATTAAGTTATCACAAAAAATTGGCCAACCTTATGGGGTTAAAGTGGAAACCATTTATTCCTTCACAAAGCCTAAAGTTGAACATCTCGACATTCATTGGGACTTTTTTTGAAACTTCATTCAGGAGCATTTGAATGATGACCAAGGCATGGTTGTGTTTGCTTTATCATTGTATGGAATGGTAATCTTTCCAAAGACTTTGGGTTACATTGAGATAACTGTGGTAGACTTTTTTGAACAAATTGAAACCCAAGCAATTAATCCCACTCCAACAGTCCTAGCTGAAACCATCAAATCACTCAATCTTTGTCGATGAAATGGAAAGGGATGGTTCATAGGATGTGCACCGCTATTATATGTGTGGGTTAGAAATCATTTCAAATGTGGGAAGAGCTCATTTTCAAAGCCATATCTATAAAACAAAGCACCAATTGAAGAGTTCTATAAAAATCAATGGCCAACATTGAAGATAAAAAAAAAGTGGGTCTTTTCTTGTGAAGGTTTACTGGTGATGAAATTAAATGGATGGTGCCTTGGATGTCTCGAGTGCCTTTGTTGTATCATGAAGAAAATGAGTCATGGATACCATTGTTAGAATTATAGGGTATTGTAAGTTACGTTCCATTGATGGTACTTAGGCAATTTGGTGCAAAGCAATTTGTTCCTGTTACTCATGACCTGGCCCAAGTAGAATTCACTTACGGGGAACCAAATCCCTCAAAAACCCCAGAACAGTTAAATCAAGCATGGAAGAAAACACGAAGGATAAGATTAGGGCCTCTAATCGATAAAGTCACCCCTAATTATCAAATTTGGAAAGCAAAGCGACTTAGAGACATAATATTCCCTTTCGATGATAGCTCGCATCGATCGACTAATCTTTCGATAAAAGTGCAATTATAAAAAATCGAGCTTGTCAAAAAAGAATTAGAAGTTGAAAAAGAAAAAATAAGAAGAGAAAATTTGAGACTTCATGAGAAGGTGGGACAATTAAAATATGAAGCAAAGATATAAGAGAACAAATTAGAAAAAGCCATAAAAGAATGAGATCTAGCCAATAATGATTTAAAAGATCTGCACCAGGAAAATAAAAGGTTACGAGTCCAATTCAAGACTGGAAAGGTCACTAAATCTTACCTTAGTCAGCAACGTAAAGTGGATGAGCTCCAAGAAAAAATGAACCAATGGAAAGGCAAAGCTTAAGAAAAGCAAAAGAAGGCCATCAAAATTTCTCAAGAATGTTAGAATTGGAAAAGGTTATATAATACAGCCTTAGCAAGATTGGTGGAATGCCAAAAAGAAAAGGAAAGGTTGAAAGCCACACTCGTAAAAGAGAGAAGAAAGTACTTTAAAGTACTAAATAAGAAAGAATCACTTCACCAGATAATCTAAGGGTTGGACCTATAACTGTAAGATCATAAAAACTATATTTTAGCAATAATAGATGAGTGACAGAGAAGGGAACAAGATTGAATCTTCATATGTGATTCAGAAAGAGATGCCTATATGATATGAAAAATAAACAGTTTAAAGAGGCAATAGTACATAAAGCACGTAACCAGTCAAGTTTGTAAAGCAATAAAAAAGGCATGAGATATGGTTGAAAAGGTAGATGCGTTAAGACAAGAAAGTCAATCCTATAGAAGAACATGGACAACTCCTAGTAAACTTTTTAGATAAGGCAAAAGACCATTATGAGCAAGTTAAACGCTTCTATGGATATAATTCTAGGATGATAAATCCTATGTAATCAAAGTTGTATGGAATCAATGAAAATTTTTTGTGTTAAAATTTATCCAAGAGTAAATATTTCATACTTGCATTCATGCATCATTTGCACCATTTTGTTTTCTTTCAAAAAAATAACAAAAAAATCAAAATTTTGAGATATGGCATTCTGATTTCTTTAAAACTTTTATGGTAATAAAGGTTCAAGAATAGCTTGCCCTTCAAAATTTTCAACTCAATCCACTCACCATTCATACAACACTAAGACTTAAACAAGAATCATGGCGCAAGAACATGCCAGTCGATTTGAGAGAATTGAAAAAGCTTAAGAAGAATTGAGAGAAGACCTTAGTACAATAATGGATATGCTTAAGAAACTTGACAAAGGAAAAGCAGTGAAAGAACATCTCAGTTTTTAAGAGTAATTGCTAGATATGGTAGATCCTATATACCTTTTAGGATTCGAGTCGCGACTAACTCAACCTTCTTAAGGAACTAGAGTTCAAATTCTTACTCCCAGTGGATATTCCAATCTTTATCCAAGAATGACATCAACACCTGTTCTAGGACAATTTCAAAATTTTTTTAATCCTGTTATAATGGAAAAATCACTTGAGCCAATCTTAGTTCTTAATTTAGATGATCCCAAAGAAAGACAAAAATAGGGGATAAAGATATCTGAGAAAGTGAAAGATAATAGTACCCAGAAAAAGATGAAGTTATTAGAAGAAAGGCTTAGAGTAGTGGAAAAAATGAATCTTTATAGTTCTATAGATGTAACCAAACTTTGTTTGGTCCCTGATGTGGTCATTCCACCTAAATTCAAAGTCCCTGAATTTGAAAAATATGATAGCATAAAATGCTCGATGACCCATAGCACTATGTATTGTCGAAAGATGGTAGCACATGCTCGAATGAGAAGTTGTTAATGTACATATTTCAAGATAACCTTACGGGTTTTTGTAGCTAGATGGTATGTTCAATTAGACAGGACTTATATTCGTTCCTAGTAAAAGCTTACAAAAGCATTCTTTACACAATATCGACATGTCACAGATCTGATTTCAGATCATCTATCTCTACAAAGTATGGAAAAAAAGTAATAAAAAGTATGCACAGAAATAGAGAGATGTGGCTGCACAAGTTCAACCTCTTCTCACAGAGAAAGAGACAACTGTTTTATTTGTGAATACTTTGAAGGCACCATACTATGAGAGATTGATAGGCAATGCAACCAAAAACTTTACAGATATGGTGATATCGGGTGAGATTATCAAAAGTGCCATAAAGAATGGCAAGCTCGATGTAAGAGAGGTAAGTGAAGTAAAAAAAGATGGAGTTCCCAAAAAAAAGAGAATGAAACCCAAGCAATAAATTATGTAGGGCAACAGTTCAAAGGTTTTATGCCCTACTCTACACCAGTCTACCAAACCCATTACCCTTTCGTAAATAATGTTACATCCATCCCTCATCCATATCAACCATACTAACCACTACAACTATCAGATTATCCATCCCATTTTTAGCCATCATTTTGGACACCCACCTATTCTTACAACCATCCTACTGCACCTATCAAACCAGAATAGAGACCTAATAATGGTCCAAGAGCTTCAAGAAATACCCAAAAAAACCCACTTTTGATCTTATTCCCATGACATACACAAATTTGTATCCTCGACTTGTTGAAAAATATTTATTTGCTTCTGTTATTGTTAAACCTTTGAAACTTTCGTTTCTCAAATGGTATGATCCCAATGCGTATTGTGATTATCACTATGAGAATCCAAGTCATTCCACTGAGAACTATACTACTTTGAAGTATAAAGTGTAGGGGTTAATCAATAAAAGAGTGTTAAACTTTGATACCAAAAACAAGGGACTCTAAATGTTAATGGAAACCCTCTACTGAACCATAACAGACCATTAATAAATGCCTTAATTGATGGGCAAAGAAGCCACGTAAAGGAAAAAAATAAATAAAGTTAAGACTCCGATGGCTAAAGTGTTTAAAGTTTTGGTCAAAGCTGACTTGTTAAAGTCAATAGAATCTTAGAATTGCTCTAAAACATTAACTCAACTGAGAGCTGCAATTATCACAAAGGTGCTTTAGGGCATTCTATCGAGAGTTGTCACCAATTCCATTAAGAGGTGCAGAAGTTGATGGATATAGGTTGGATAGAGTTTTACGAAGAAAGAAAAGAGTTGGTGAAAGCTGAAGTGTCTACCATTGATTCAAAAAATAAGTTCATGCGTAAACTGATAACTATCTATTATGATGAGAAATTGACACTAAAGCTAGAAAAGCCTGTCTCATAACCAGTGGTGGTAATTAAAGTTTCTGACCCTTTTTCATACCAGAATGATAAAGTAGTATCATGAAAGTACGATTGTAATGTTGTAATCAATCTAGATATTACGAACATAACAGGCGTAAAAGGTATAACTCGAAGTGGGATATGTTGTACTCCAAAAGCTTTAAAAAAACTTAGAAAAGAGAAAGCAAAAGTAAGAGAAAAGGAGAAAAGTCAAAATAATCTTATCACAACCTCAGATAAAGAATGTTAGAAGCCAGTCTCTGAAAGTGAAGCATGTGAATTTCTAAAGTTAATAAAACATAACGAGTATAGTGTGGTAGAATAATTGAATAAGATGCCAGCTAGAATTTTGCTATTGTCATTATTGCTTAACTCAGAGTCACACCATAATGCTCTGTTGAAGGTGTTAAATCAAGCATATGTGTCTTACAATGCTTCTATTGAATATGTGAAATAACTTGTTGGCAATCTGATAATTTTAAACTATATCTCTTTTAGTGATGAAGATATTCTTTTTGAAGGTCGTGGAAATACCAAGGCTCTCCACATTACTATTAAATGTAAGAGTCATATAATAACTAAGGTTTTGATTGATAATGGCTCATCTATCAATGTTATGCCTATGACTACTCTAGCAAAATTCCTTGTTAAAGGATCTTATATGAAGCCTAGTCATATGATAGTTTGAGCCTTTGATGGGACTCGAAAAAAAGTGCTGAAAGATATAGAAATGCCATTGTAGATTGGCCCATGCACTTTCAATGTAAAATTGCAAGTTATGGATATTTTTCCCTCATACAGTTACTTGTGGGGTAGGCCGTGGATTCATATGGCGGGTACAGTTTCATCTTCATTACATCAAAAAGTCAAATTCATTGTTGAAGGAAAATTAACATGTGTGGTAGGAGAAGAAAATTTACTAGTTACCCAATCGATAAATACTTCTTATATAGAAGTAGCGAATGAAGCCCTAAAGTACTCATATAGAACTTTCGAGATTGCTAACGTAACATATGTAGCTAAAGGATCTTAACTATATTCACTACATCTATCTATAACTACTAAAATGGTCGTTAAGTAGCTTACTAAGATAGGATGGCAACTTGGAACTGGACTAGGAAAAAAATTACAAGGAATCATAGAGACACCAATAGTATATGACAAGAAAGATAGATTTGGCTTAAGATATAAGGCAACAAGAGGGGACAGAATGAAAATGGTGAATGAGAAAAAAGATAAAAGAATGACTAATCTTAGCAGATATGAGCCAAAGTCAAAGCCCATGATCATTTCATACCTTTATGATTCTTTTCATTTAGGAGGATATATTTACCCAGATCTATTCATAGCCCTAAATACATGATTCATGGAAGAGTTTTTTAAGTTGGCCATTCAAATGGTGGATAATGAAGAGAAGAAGAGACGAGATGAAGAGTTGTTTATGCACCCTTATCCTTTAAATTTTGAGCTAAATAACTGGAGAGTCATAAAGTTGCCTGTTGTCTTTAAAACTTCTAAAAAGTAATGTAAAACTTTAAATCCCTAATTGCTTTTATGAGCATTGGGTGATCTTTTGTGGTGTCTTTATGTTTATCATTTTAATAAAAGACTTAGAAGATGCATCTGTATTTCTTCTATTATTTTCGTATTCATTTTGCTTTTTATTTTCTCTTTTCATCATTTTCTTGTCATTCCATTTTCGTGTGCCAATATTCTCCTCATCTTATCCTTTTGTAGGGTCCCAAATAATGAACACAAGGATAATCATGACAATAATCTCAGATTCAATTTTGAAAACTTAATTCATGTTAACGAACTTGATAATGAAAAAGATTCAGATAATTACACATTGCCTCTTAATTTGTTAAAGTTAATAGAATATGAAGATAAGCCAATTGAGCCCCACCAAAAAATTACTGAATTAGTGAATTTGGGGGATAACAAAAATAGAAGAGAGGTTAAAGTTGGTATATCCCTTTTACTAGCTGAAAAGTAAAAACTAAAAGAGCTACTCCTAGAATATATAAATGTGTTTGTGTGGTCTTACCAAGATATGCTAGGACTCAACACTAATATTGTAGAGCATAAGTTACCTTTGAAATCGAAATGCAAGCTAGTACAGCAAAAGCTAAGGTGCATGAAGCCAAAGATACTATTGAAAATTAAAAAGGAGGTAAAAAAGTAATTTGATGCAGGATTTTTAGAGGTGGTAAAATATCCTGAATGGTTAGTCAATATAGTACCAATTCTCAAGAAAGACGAAAAAGTGAGAATGTGTGTTGATTATCGAGACCTAAATAGGGCAAGCTCTAAGGATAATTTTTCTCTGCCCTATATCGATATTCTAGTGGATAATATTGCTAGGCACTCTACATTTTCCTTTATGAATGGCTTCTCTGGCTATAACCAGATCAAGATGGCTGATGATGATATGGAGAAAATCATATTTGTGACCATGTAGGGAACATTCTGTTACAAAGTTATACCTTTTGGATTAAAAAATACTGATGCCACTTATCAAAGAGCAATGGTGACTCTCTTTTATGATATGATGCATAAAGAAATAGAAGTGTATGTGGATAATATGATTGTAAAATTTCATGAAGGAAAGGATCATGTAGTCAATCTCAAAAAGCTATTTAATAGGTTGAAAAAATTTCAGCTGAAGTTGAATCCTGCCAAATGTACATTTTGTACGAAGTTAAGAAAATTATTAGGTTTTGTGGTTAGTGAAAGAGGAATCAAAGTGGATCTGGATAAGATACAAGGTATCCAGAATTTATCTCCTCCTCGTACCCCAAAAGAAGTGTGAGGTTTCCTAAAGAGATTGAACTATATTGCTCATTTCATCTTTTAACTCACCTACAAGTGCGATCCTATTTTCAAGCTTCTTAAAAAACATGATCTAGGATAATGGAATGATGAATGCCAAGAAGCTTTTGATAAGATCAAAGAATACTTATCAAATCCACTTGTGTTGGTGTCGCCAACCCCGAAAAAACCTTTAATTTTGTACCTAACAGTGTATGAAAATTCAATGAGATGTGTGTTGGGGCAAAGAGATGAAACTGATAAGAAAGAACAAGCAATTTACTACTTGAGCAAGAAATTCACTGATTATGAGTCCAAGTATTCACCATTAGAAAAGATGTGTTATGCATTAGCCTGGACAACTCGAAGGCTCCGACAATATATACTTTATCACACTACTTTGCTCATAGCAAAATTGGATCCTATTAAATATATTTTTAAGAAGCCTTCTTTGATAAGGAGAATAGCGCGGTGGCAAGTTATGCTTTCAGAATATGATATTATTTATGTGACTCAAAAGGCTGTTAAAAGAAGTGCAATAGCTGAGTTTCTTACCGATCATGCAATCAAAGATTATGAGCCAATGAAACTAAATTTTTCCTGATGAAGATGTGATGGCCATAAAGAAAATAAACCTGTGGGAAGTCTTTGAGGATGTATTTTGATGGAGCTATTAATGCTTTAGGCCATGGTATTGGGGCAATTTGGATATCGCCCGATGAACACTGTAGACACCTAATTGGGTCCAAGCCCAGATCAATTGGGCCTGGCCCAAATGGGTAAACAAATTCAATTTTTATCTTGTATTATTTTTATTTTTATTTTTTTGTATTTTATTATTTATTATTATTATGTATTAATATATGTATATCTTTATTTATTTATTTATTTTTGTTTATTTTTTTGTTAATATTTATATGTATTTTATTTATATAGTTATATATTTATTATTATATTATAATTTATTTATTATTCTTTTTTTCTTGTAATATTTTTTTGGATTTATCTTATTGTATTTCTAATTATCTGTTAATAATTTTTTTTCTTTTCTTGTTCCGTTTATATGATCTTTGTTTATCTGATTATTATATTATTATTATTATTTTTTTGTTTTCTTTTTTGATGGCTGTGATTGAAAGTTGAAGAATCCCATTGTGAATGGGAATTCAATCAGAAGAGTCCAGATTGGATTCAAAGATTGAATCCCCGTTCAAGGAGGAATTGGGATTGATCAGGAACTCCTGATCAATCCCTATAAAAGGGACCTCCTGGAACATATGCAAGACAGAGAAAAAAATAGTGAGCAAAGCTACTGATTTGAGAGAAAAGAGGCGTATAGAAGGCTAAGAAAATGTTTAAGAGTGTTCTAGGAGTTAGCAAAAAATTTTTGAAGATTTTTGACGATTTTTTTTAGAATTTCTGGAAAAATCCAGATTTCGGTTGAATTTTTCGATAAAGTTTGAATTTTTCGGTGAAAATTCTAGCTAACCTTGAAGTTTTCGATGACCTGTCCAGTTTCCAGCGAAGAATCTCAGAAACTGGTGATCTTTCGATGAACTTCCGGTGAAAAATCCAGATTCCGATGACAAATCTCAGAATCCGGTGAATCTTCAACCGGAGTTCTTCGACCTTTTAGAGAAAGGCGAGAGGACAAGGGAAAAAGAGAGAGAGAGGGGGAGGAGTGTTCTGTCAAAAAATAAAGGAAATGACCTTATATACCCTTCCAAAACGACGTCGTTTTGGCCTTAAGTGACCCAGAGGATCCACGCGTTTTGCCGAGACCCGACCTGACCCGAGCGTCGACCCGCTTCCTGACCTGCGAGTGTCTGCCCCCCTCCGAGTCGAGCCGAGCTTCCCAAGCCGCCCCCGAGCCGTTTCTCTTCCTTGAGCCGATCCGAGCCGATAGCCGAGCCGTTCTAGGTTTTTTTTTTATTTGTTATATTTATTTATTTATTTATTAGGTTAGATTTATTTAATATTTTTTATCTTTATCTTATTTTTATTTTTATTTTACTTTTTTTTATTTTTTTATCTTTATTTATTTTCACTTTTATTTTGTTCTATTTCTTTAAATAAAAATCAAAAAAATATTTTTAGGGAAAAGTTGAAAGTATCAATTTTCCTTGGAAATCAAAGTTTCAAAAAAAATATATTTTTGAGGAAAAGTTGAAAGTATCAATTTTCCTTAGAAATAAATTTCCAAAAAATATTTTTGGGGAAAAGTTGAAAGTATCAATTTTCCTTAGAAATAAATTTCCAAAAAATATTTTTGGGGAAAAGTTGAAAGTATCAATTTTCCTTGAAAATAAAAGTTTCAATAAAATATTTTTGGGGAAAAGTTGAAAGTATCAATTTTTCCTGCACAAGAACAATCATCATTTCCTTCCTTTTTTATTTTGAGTTTCATTTTTATTTTTCTTTAAATAATCCGACGATGGAGCCTCTGCAAGTGAAACAGTAGTTTTTCTTGCATACTCTTGAGGTGAGGAAATTTTCTCAATTTTTTTCTAAAAGTATTAGAGTCAATTGAGAATAATTTCCAACAATTAATTACTTGGTGAAATTTTAAGGCTTATTGGATAACACAAAATTATGTTGGTACCATATTTTGATGGGCGTTGTGAGGGTGCTATAACCTTCCTCACACGTAACCGAACTCCCGAACCTTGTTCTGGTTAGTAGACCTGAACCTATTCTTTTAGGGACCCTTAAACTTAGGTGTTCCCCGAAAGGACAAATTCCTTAGGTGGCCAATCGCACCTAGACAAAAAAGATTGGTGGCGACTCCCTAAAATTCAATGTCTAGCGATAGATCCCCGGATCTAGACGTTATGACAGCTTGGCGACTCCGCTGGGGACTTTGAGAGTGAGGCCAGCAATTAATTTGTGTTATCCAAAAGCCTAATAAAATTAAACCCTTTTGTATATATGTATTATTATTCATTCATGTTTATTTACTTTATTAATTATGTTATTCATGTGCATGTGCATAACATGAGATCTATACCCGAGCTCCGTCCCTCTAGGAGGGAGTAAAGTACCTATTGCTTTCGTGATGTCTAATGCCTCCGCAGTGGCTAGCGAAATACTCCCACTCAAATTGAACCTTTTCCATTTGTAGCCTGTAATGGGTGAGGATTAGGGTGCCTTACTAGTCTGTGATGGACAAGGATGTAAGGAACAATTTGAGGACTTTTAGACTTTGACCCTTAAAACCACATATAGTGAACCTTAAGAGTGCCTAACCCATAGATAGAGCCATCACTCTTCCCTGATAGAATTAACCAAAAGCATAGGATTCATCTCTTTTACTTTGTGTGATGTTTAAATTTATTTAGTTATTTATTCTTTTTCTGGGTATACTAACCTTTTTTTTTCTTTTGCATTGGTTCATGCGCATATCATAAAGTTGCATAAAGAACATTTGCCTGAAAAACGATCTTCAACAAATTTTTTTCATGGACACCAATGAACGCTTAGTTTGCTCTTCATCAGTATTAGCACCCTGTGGGACACCTAATGAAGTAAGGGCCCTGTCAGAAAAGACTTAACTGAAGATGGGAGATTGCTTGCCAATTGGGTATGAGTCTACTCTATCTCAAGAAACATCTATCCTCCTCAAACAGAACAATTTAAAAGATTTGGTTGATATCTGAAAAAAGATGAGTGCGTCAAGACAAGAGCAGTTTTGTCAGAAACATGGGCATATAGCACACATTCTAGCAGTGGTTGTTGATGATCAACTAATCAGAGCTGCAACACAATTCTGGGATCCTGCATACAAATGTTTCATCTTTAACGAAGCTGATATGACTCTCACCATAGAAGAATATTCGATCTTGGTAGGTTTGCATCTCAAGACTCCTGACATGATATATGTCAAAAAGCATAAGTCAGGATTTCGTAAAAGTTTGGCTCAACTTATGGGGATAGACAAAGAAGTTGTGGATTTTCATGCAAAAAAGAAACAAGAACAGGTTTGCCTACCTTGGAAGTTCTTTCATGAGTTTCTGATGCAACACGTCAATGAAGAACTGGGGTTAAACATATTTGCCTTGGCTATATACAGACTGGTAATCTTTCCAAAGGTTTTGAGACATATTGAGATAGCAGTGGTTGATTTCTTTGAAAGTGTGATCAATGGCTGTAATCCTTCAACAGTAATATTAGCAGAGACTATCAAATCTTTGAGTTATTGTCGTCGGAATGGTGGGCGCTTTATAGGATGCATACAGTTATTGTACATGTGGATGAAAAGCCATTTTGAACAAGAAAATGGTGCTTTCTCGAAGATTTACATCCGTAATCATTTTTCGATCAAAGAATTCTGTGAAAGTGGGTGGTCAAAGCGGAAGTCTAAACAAGAATGGATAACTTTCTTACAAAAGTTAAAAGGTGCCAGGGTGAGATGGTTAGCCCCATGGATGAATCGTGAGCCTATGTTATACCAATGTAGGGATAGTACAATGGTTCCGCTTCTGGGTTTATGGGGAGTGACGAATTATGCACCACTCCTAGTGAAGAGGCAATTAGGGGGAGAACAGTTTATTCCTATGACTTATGGGCTTCATCAGTTAGATTTCTCTTACAATGAGCCTAAAGCATTTAAGAGGATGAATGAAATGATCAAAGCATGGAAAAATCCCCAAAGAGTGAGTCTTGGACCATTCACTAAAAAAGTCACCCCAGGTTATTTGGTTTGGAGAGCAAAAAGAAGACGAGAAATGGTATTCACTTATGAAATTCTCAATCCAGCAACAGAAGAAAAAACTTGAAGAGACACATCAGAGTTAGAGCTGGCAACAAAAGAATTTGAGTTTGAAAAGATCAAGTTAAAGAAAGAGATTCAGGAACTTCAAGAAGAAAAAGCCTAGTGGAAAGGTAGAGCCGAAAGTTATGAAGTTAAAGTTCATAAGATTGCTAGAGAATGAGATGCAGCTACTGAAGATCTAGTAAGGGTACACCAGGAGCATAAAAGGCTATATGTGAGAGAAAGAGCCAAAAAGATAACCATTGTCGAGCTGATTGAGGAAAATACAAGATTGAAACAAGAGTATGCCAAATTGGAAGAAGAAAGCACCGAAGCACAGGCAGAGATTAACATGCTAAACAGTTATTTAAGTAGGTTAAGTCAAAAGTTGGATGAACAAGGAGACCATATCACTGCATTGGTTAGAGAACATAGAGAATTATCATACCAAGTCTGGTGTGGTAAAAGAGAGAACCTAGGAAGGCAGAAATACATTGAGCACTTAACAACCTAAATTCATAAAGGGGTGTGTAAGGCAAGAGAGATGGTGGAAGAGGCAGAGGCATTAAGACAAGTGGTGGCCCCAGTAGGAGAACATGGACAGCGTCTCTTGAACTTCATAGAAGAAGCCAAGGCCCAGTATGAACAGATCAAACAATTTTATGGTTATAATTCTAGGATGATAAACTCAATGTAGATCAAAGTTTTTTGGAATAAATGAAATTTT